>CAMOHE010054263.1:0-23132 GCA_946598075.1 Artocarpus hirsutus | reverse complement strand
AGAGCGCAAGTGGAAATGTTCCGAAGATGATCTCTACTACAAGCAGATCGTTGAAGAAGCACGTCTATTCAAATTTCTGATTGGATTAAACAAGAACTTGGATGATGTGCGTGGAAGAATCCTATCACAAAGGCCTACACCGAGTTTACAAGAAGCTTTTGCTGAAGTAAGGCGTGAAGAAAGTCGGAAAAAGATCATGATGGGCTCTCAGACCTTTACAACAGCAACAGATTCATCAGCTCTTGCATCTCGAGGACAACCAGCTAGGAACAACGGAGGCCAACATAAGAAAGAAAGGCCAAAGTGTGATTACTGTGGAAAACTTGGACACTCACGAGACACTTGCTGGAATCTTCACAGCAGACCTGAAGGAGGAAGACCACCAAGAAACAGAGAGAGCAGAGGCAACACAGTCGCATCAGAAGCAAAATCCGAAGGCCTTGGACCTACCCTATTTAGCAAAGAACAACTAGAGTTGCTGCAAAAATTGTTTGGGCAACACCAATCACAATCCTCTGAATTCACAAGTGGAACTGCTTCCCTAGCTCACAAAGGTAAAAACTTTATGGCTGTCAATACTAAGAGTGTAGATCCAGATGTTTGGATTATCGATTCTGGAGCCTCTGATCATATAACGGGTAATCCCTCATTATTCTCTACATTTACTCCCTGCCGTGCAAACCGGACAGTAAAAATTGCAGATGGTTCAATCTCCAAAGTTGTGGGCACTGGTTCAGTTATACTCTCTGATTTTCTCATACTAAAATCTGTCTTATTGGTTCCCAATCTTGACTGTATTTTGCTGTCAGTAAACAAGCTAACAAAGGATTTGAGGTGTGTTGCTACTTTTGATGAGTATTCGTGCATTTTTCAGGACTTGGTTACGGGCAAGATGATTGGCAATGCTGAAGTGAGCTCGGGACTTTACCTCATCAACCCAAGCCGATCCTCCCGAAGACAAGTTCAAAGTTCTGGTTGTGTCACGTCATCAAGTTTGTTTCCTTTTCATAAGTCTACTCTAGGATCAAATAATGATAGTGCTATTATGCTATGGCATTATCGCTTAGGTCATCCAAACTTCATGTACCTTGAAAAATTGTTACCTTCATTATTCATCAATAAAAGTTCAAAAGATTTTCAATGTGAAATTTGTCAGTATTCAAAGCATATTCGAAATTCATATCTCCCTCAACCGTACAAAAGTTCACACCCATTCTCTTTAATTCATAGTGATATTTGGGGTCCCTCACGAATTAAAAACATCACAGGGTCCAAATGGTTCATTAGTTTTATAGATGACCACACTCGGTTAACCTGGGTTTTTCTCATGAAAGAGAAATCTGAAGCAACACAAATATTTAAAAATTTCAACTCCATGATTCAAACCCAGTTCCAAACCAAAATTCAATGTCTAAGATCAGACAATGCAAAAGAATATTTCAATTCCAAGTTGAGGGAATTTCTATTAAGTCAGGGAATAATCCATCAGAGTTCTTGTGTTGAGACTCCCCAACAGAATGGGGTTGTCGAAAGAAAAAACCGTCAACTTCTAGAAGTTGCCCGCTCCCTCATTTTCTCGTCCAATGTTCCACACTACTTTTGGGGAGAGGCAGTCTTAACCGCAGCATACCTAATTAATAGAATGCCATCTCGCACTCTAAAATTCCAAACCCCATCTAATACTCTCCTTCAAACCTATCCAAACACTTGGGTCCTCTCACTTTTACCCCCTAAGGTATTCAGATGTACTTGTTTTGTTCATGAACACTCTCCACACCGTGGTAAATTAGACCCCCGGGCGATTCAATGTGTTTTTCTAGGATATTCTTCTCACCACAAGGGATACAAATGCTATTCTCCTGTCACAAAACGGTTCTATAACACCATGGATGTCACCTTCTTTGAAGACCAACCCTATTATCCTAAGTCTGGTATTCAGGGGGAGAGAAAGAGTGAATACAAACTTTGGCTTTGGGAAAATTTTATTACCACTTCTTCACCTAAAATTCCTACCGAGACTACCATTGCTGAGAACCCTGTGAATTCTGTCCTTCAGCCCGAAGTCCACCCGTCAACCGAGAACTCATCTTTATCTTCTCCACCTTCTTCAGAAATTCCAACACCCATTGAAAATCTAAACCCTTCTCATGTGTCAGTCACTGAGCAACCAGAAGACAACATCGAACTTAGTGTTTTGCCGGGAGGTGAAGCAAGGGACGAAGGGGAAATGGAACAAACTCACCTTCAACAGGACCAAGAATCAGAACCAAGTCCTATGTCTTCTAACGGTAATTTAGAACCTATTATCAATGATGATTTAGGTTGGCCAATTGCCTTAAGGAAAGGGGTGAGGAAATGCACTCAACACTCACTTGGAAATTACATTTCTTATAACAATTTGTCCACTGAGTACCGTGCATATGTTACTAAACTTGATCACATTCAGATTCCAAAGAATATACATGAAGCCTTAGAATCATACGAATGGAGAAAAGCAGTCTATGAAGAAATTCGTGCACTCGAGAAAAATGGGACATGGGTTATTACGAAGCTCCCTCACGGTAAGAAACCAGTGGGCTACAAATGGATATTCACGGTAAAATTCAAAGAAGATGGGACAATAGAGAGATACAAGGCCCGTCTCGTAGCAAAGGGGTTCACACAATCCTATGGGATTGATTACCAGGAGACTTTTGCTCCAGTGGCAAAACTTAACACGGTTAGAGTCCTCCTGTCTCTTGCTGCTAATCTAGATTGGCCTCTCTTTCAGTTAGATGTTAAAAATGATTTCTTAAATGGAAACTTGGAAGAAGAAGTATATATGGCTGTTCCCCCCGGTTTTGAAAACAGTACCACTAGTGGCAAAGTGTGCAAACTTCATAAATCCTTGTGTGGACTCAAACAGTCTCCCAGGGCATGGTTTGACAGATTTACGAAAGTAATTAAAGGCCAGGGATACTCACAATGTCAAGCCGACCATACCTTGTTTGTTAAGCATTCTCCTAAAGGTAAACTAGCCATCCTTATTGTATACGTAGATGATATTATCGTGACCGAAGATGATCCTGAAACCATTCTCAAACTAAAATGCCTACTTGCCAAGGAATTCGAAATTAAAGATCTTGGAAATCTAACATATTTCCTTGGCATGGAAATAGCTCGTTCTAAGAAGGGAATCACCGTATCTCAGAGAAAATATGTTCTAGATCTCTTGAAGGAAACAGGAATGACAGGGTGTAAACCGTCACCAACACCGATGGATTCCTCTACAAAGTTGGGGGCCAAAACTGACTGCAAACCCGTTGATAAAGAAAGGTACCAAAGGTTGGTTGGTAAACTCATATATTTATCCCACACTCGTCCCGATATTGGATTTGCTGTGAGCATGGTGAGTCAATATATGAGTAACCCAAATGAAGAACACATGGAGGCTGTCCACCGAATATTAAGATACCTCAAGTTCACTCCAGGGCAAGGGTTATTCTTCAAGCGATCTCCTGAACGAAGTGTGGAAATTTATAGTGACGCAGATTGGGCAGGATCAGTCACTGATAGAAGATCTACAACGGGGTACTGCTCTTATGTATGGGGAAACTTAGTCACATGGCGGAGCAAGAAGCAACCAGTGGTCTCAAGAAGCAGCGCAGAAGCAGAACTTCGTGCTATGTCTCAAGGTATGTGTGAAGGGATGTGGCTGAAAAGGATACTAACAAAACTTCATGTTCCAATGAATGCTCCTATGATTCTATTCTGTGATAACCAATCCACAATTAACATGGCTAAGAACCCGGTTCATCATGACCGTACTAAGCATGTTGAGATTGATCGCCACGTTATGAAAGAAAACATTGATTCAGGAGTCATCAAGATAGTGTACACCCCAACAAGTCACCAGATTGCAGATATTCTGACAAAGCCTCTCCAACGACAACTGTTCGAGTCACTGAACTCCAAGCTTGGCATGCTCAACATCTACTGCCCAGCTTGAGGGGGAGTGTCGGAAGATACTAGGATTACATAATCTTTTAGTTAGCTTCTGAATTAGTTAGGATATTCCATTATATTTATTTTCCTATTTTTTAGGAAGATCTTGTTAGCTAGTAGTTAGGATTTTTCTGGTTTAAAGAAGCAGCAAATCTGACTTCTATATATAGGGCTTATGTAACTCGTTATTGGATAATAAGAGAGAATAATTTTTCCTCTAAAATTAACATTAATATTAATTTTTAACTACATTCTAACTCTGTCTATGTTTGGAAATTTGTGTTTATGCCTGTATTTATTTGCTCTGCACTTATTTGCTTCTTGAGTGTAATTGATGCATAGAAGTATGTCCCCGAACGATTTGCTATGGGATAACTCTCTTTTATAAGGTTTCCCAGAAGAAAGTCTTGCTTTGGATCCTTGTCAACCTTTTCCTTCCTTTTGTCTTCTGCTAATCCTTTTCTCAAAGTGTATTTAGATATTGCTGCCAGAATTTGGTACTAACGTTCTTCCTAGCGTGGACTTTCTTTCTTTTTTGTTTTGTTTTTTGTTTTTTGTTTTTTTTTTTTTGTTTTTAATGTCATCACTATTACAAACTATTTAATAATTTGGCCATGGTTCTAGCCCCTTCTTTATTTACACGTCGTGGGGAATTCTTAGTTCCTTTAATTGTGTTCTTGATTGAATATCACATATATGTCGTGGGTTATTATGATTGATAAGTATTGTCTAATTGTTATTTAGTTTTTTATAATTGTAAAACCTTACTGCATTGATTTTGCAATTGGGTGTCTGCAACATGTTTGAGTTTATTTATGCAGGTGTAACATCTTGAATGATTTGTTTTAATATTTTTCTACTGAATTGTTGGAAAATTTGTCAGTAAAACTTTCGTGTAAGGTGGAATTCTTTTTCTATATTTGTTCAAATAGTTCTCTCTCTTTCTCTCTGTATTTTGCTAGTGAGCATTTTGGTTTGTTTGTTTTGTTGCAGAGAGATATGATTATTGAGATTTTCTATGAGAAGCATTTGGGTGAATTAATTGATGTGATAACAGCGTCATGTCCCTCAGATGACATTGCTCAATCAATTGGTAAATCTTTGAGCTCTGGTGGAAGAGTCGAAAATCAGAATGTCGTGAAGCCTGAAATTTTGTCGAACATATGTGAATTGCTATGCTTTTGTGTTCTGCACCATCCTTATAGAATAAAGTAATGATTTTAATTCTTGATCTGCTGCAATCATTAAGAAATGAGTTTATGTCACTGCCCTTTAACATGAGACTGCTTGCACATTTGGTTTTTGCAGGTGTAACTTTCTTCTAAATAACATGATAGATAAAGTTTTGTTACTGACACGGAGAAGGGAAAAATACTTGGTTGTTGCTGCTGTGCGTTTTATCCGTGCTGCCCTTACTCGTTGGGTGAGTGAGTTCATTTTGGTCTTTGAAAAATTAACGCAGGTAAACAATCTTGAGTTGTTGCTGCAGGATTTTTAATACATTGAAATTATGTCTGGATCTGCAGGATGAGCATTTGATTAATCACTTTATTAAGAACAACCTTTTCAAGCCAATTGTAGATGCCTTCGTTCGTAATGGCAATCGCTATAACTTGCTTAACTCTGCCATTCTAGAACTTTTTGAGTTCATCCGAAAGGTGCCACTTCTTTTCATCTGTCTCTTTGGGTCTTGAAATATGCATGATTATTTTAATTACCTTGTTGTTCTGTGCAGGAAAACATGAAATCATTGCTAAAGTATATAGTGGATTCATTTTGGACTGAGTTGGTCAAGTTTGAGTATTTGGCATCAATCCACTCTCTTAAAGTAAAATACGAGCAGGTATTCGTCTTTCCTGTTTGGTTTCTTCCCTATTAGATTTAGTGTTTTGATGAAGCGTTTCTGCAGTGTCAAGATTCTTGTGGACCAAGAAGCACTGTTACTGTGTCGGAGCCTAGAAAGAGAAATGATGAGCGCGCTTTGGAGAGAGAGGAGGAAGATTATTTCAACGAGGACAGGTATGACTGGGGCCTTTTATCCACCAAAAAAAAAAAAATGTATGAGTGGGATTTGCTTGGTTTTCGTTATACCCCGGCCACTGAATATGGTCTCATGTAATCAGTGATGAAGAGGACACAGCATCGGCATCCATGTCACATAATACCCAAAAGGGGCAAGCTCAACCTGTTTTATCCAATGGAGTTGCTGTGAGCTACACGGCCTCGAGGTATTGTATTTCTATGACTTATAATGAAGAGAAAAAAAAATATTAATTTTGCATAGTGTTTTTCATATATAATTAGTGCATGCACCTTGTTTCTTTTGGTCCAAGATCTGGTGGGCTGGTTGATTATGATGATGATGAGGACGATGAAGACTACAAACCACCACCAAGGAAACAACCTGATACTGATGAAGATGAAGGAACGATTATAGACTCCTTTAGGTTGAAGCGGAAATTGGGTTCGAAGGATAAGGAGCCTGAGCAAGTAAAGAGGCAGCGTTTTGGTAAAAACGTGAAATCAAAAGATAATATTGTCTTTGCTGCATTGTGTACGACACTTAGCCAGTCGGTGCTACCCGGTAGCAAAACTGCAAGCACAGTGAATGTAACTTCTCGTGCAGCTGATGAGCACAAGAGCTCCGTTGAAGAAAATCATCAGGAGAATGATTGTGCCGTTTCCAGTGGGTGTCCCGATAACAGCATTAGTTCAGACGAGAACCACATAGAGGATGAACCGTCTCCTAGAAGCTGTTCTGAGCTTTTGCACGGCGCTTTGGAAAATAGGCAGTTGGGTGGAGAGGACTGCGCCTTAATACCACCTAAATCCTCCCCAGAAATGGCTGTCAACGGTTCTTGAGTTTTCAAGAATAATCCACAAGGGGTTACCATTGTTGTTTTATGATTCGAGTCATGAATGTCGTTGGCACCAAAGGCCGTCCCGAGCCACGACAAAGCAAAAAAAAGGAGGGGAATCAACAAAAGGTGACGAGTTAGTTTTTACAGCTTTCCATTGCCAAGAGGAAGGAGGTACTGTGTATTGACATTGAAGGTAGAAAGAATGTCGCAATTTGAGCCCTACCCGCACCCCCCTTTCAGTTGGCGTACTAGGGCAGCTTTGAGTTTGGTGGTTGCTTTTGTATAACATTCATCAACATTTGATTTTCTTTATCCGATTTTTCTCTTTTGCCGTTTCGTTCCTTTTTCCCAAAGTTTTAACTTTCCCTTTTTTCTTCCTCTCGTTACTCTTAGCAATATAGAACAATGTGACAGAAAGGGCACCAAAATATGCCCTGCATCGTGTCTTTTTTCTCTACATTTTTCTTTAATTAAAATGTTCTGTGATGGGGTTGGGTTGTAACCGAGTCCAAGGGGTCAGAGGCCAATTTTCTCCTATGTAGCAGAAGTGGAACTATTTATGAAATATTGTAAATTAATTATTAAACTCACTATTATGCAATCAAACTCTTTTGTCGATCCGTGAGAGGCAGGCATCAAGCCGTTGAATATTGTAGTTTATATTCTTCTTTTAAAGGTATTTTTTTTTTAAATGTTGGCAACTTTTGTGAACTTGTTAATGTTGCCTTTTTGTTCATCGAAGTTGAGACTGCAACACATTAAAATATCATATTATAGACGTGTTCATGCAATCATGCCCGTACACACCTCTCTGTAAATAGTGTATTTATTCATTTGGCAGAAAAAAAACGTTATACATTCTCTTGCTTTTGACGAATTAAACGCAACTGTACAATAAAATCATTGAAGGTAATTAGTTTGTAACCAAAAGTTTGTTATCATTAACTAACTTAAGGGCTCAGATTTATTCTGTTTTCAAATCAAGAAGAAAATAAATGTAAAAATTATTGCTTTAAAATGTGGATTCGGAATGGTAGCTAGGCAACTTATACATTCGTTGTCGTTTCCTTTATTTTAATTTTTATTCATTATTTCTAGTTCATGCAAGCGAAGTAGCAAGTACCATAAACTATACTCATTAAACCAAATAAAAAAAAGGAAAAGGAGAGGAGAGATCACAATAGTTCACTAAAAAATTAATAAAAAAAAGATTAAAAATGAGCAATTTTATTTGATCTTATAGCGCTATATAGGACAATAAAATTCTACGTAAAAATATACTATATATTAAGTTAAAATATATAATTTTATAAGTAACGAAATTATATAAAAAAATTTTCTTTGAAAATATACTGGTATGAAAAAGATGATGGGCGAAGTTTTTCTCTAGTTGGACAAAAGAATAAAAAGTACAGGCACAGAACAAGGATCACCTCAGCTTTATATACACACACACACACACACATATATATTGGTGATTGAACGGGTCAATGAACCCAAAAAGAACAAAAAGAGGGAACAGTAAAAGACTAAAAACGACACAATCTTGGATAGAGAACCCCCGTTATATACACATATATATTGAGGCAAAAAGCAAGCATGTTGAATAACAAATCATAAAACACCAACCAAGTCAGTCCTAAGACCACACCGAAACTACGGGACTCTGCATTTTTCTCTGTTTTCGGTTTTTTTTAATGCAAAAGAAGCGACAAGACAGGCTTGAAAGGCACGTGGCAAATAAGATCCAAATAATCTGCCACGAAGTTGAAGCTGTTGTTATGATCAAAAGCCAGGTACGCGTGAGAGGTGGACACGTGGCGACGCTGACTTTCTCCAATTGCATCTTCTTGTTCTTTCCTGATCTTCTTCTATAAACTGAAAAGAGAGAGTTTAAAAGGCAAGGGAGATTTTAAGAGAGAACAAGAACATAAAAGAGGAAGTAAAAGTAAATATTAATATTATTTTATTAGGAGCAAAAGAAAAGAAAAGCAAAAAAATGAGCAGCGCTACTAGTGGTAAGTTGGAGAGCAAGTCGTTTATGGATGAGCTTCGGAGCTTTGACAAAGTTGGCTTTTTTGATTTGGGTCATCCTCTTCTCAATCGTGTTGCTCAAAGCTTCATCAAAGCTGCTGGGGTACTTAATCACTCTCTCTCTCTCTCTCTCTATGTATATATATATATTAAACACAATATGCATGTTCTGCTAATTTTTTAAAAACTCAGATTGGAGCTATCCAGGCTGTATCTCGTGAGGCTTATTTCACTGCCTTTGAAGGTACCCTCTTTTTCTCTCACGCATGTTTATAAATTACACACACGCATATATATATATATATATATATATATATATATATGTATGTTTGTATGCATGGGCATGTGTCTGTATTTGAGTTTATTTATGTTTTTTGTTATCAATTTTTCCATGTGTTATACACTTTTTTTATAACGAGTGGACGGTGGACGAAAATTTGGTTAAGGAAATGAGGAAATATTTGCAGGAGATGATTTATCAAGTAGTGTCGGCACGCCAGAAATCTCAGGTGCCAAGAAGCGCCGCTTCCCTGACCTAAGAGGTTTTTCCTTTTTCATACTACTACTCTTTTTCACTTTTAATTTGGTATTTTTGTCTTCCAATGAGACGGATCTCATGTTATCTGCTACTTTTTTTTTTTTTTTGGGATTTCCAATGAAATCTTTTACTAGTATTCATTTGCTACATAATACGTTATTTGGTTTTTCAAAAGATTGGTGGATAGTCTATGGTTTTAACCTTTTTTTTGGCTTCCTTCCTATAGCAATGGTGCCTGAAATTTTAAAGCTGTAAGATTTTTTTTCCCCCAACTAGGCCATTAGATTCATTTTTTTTTTATCAGCTTCCTTGTTCTTATAATTTGTTATCTTGTTGGTTGTTTTTGTCAAGATATGAAATATGTTAAATATCTTTTGTAATATTGTCTGTGACAGGCCCTCAAATACAAATATTTGAGTAGAAACTCATGGCTGTTATTAATGTGATTTTTCAGGAGAAACAAACAGAAAATCTCTGGAAGCCATGGTGGGTATCTCAATTCTAGTCTTTATCTCTCCTTTTCCATTGACCACAAAATCAATGAGCGGGCTGTGCTTAATTAAATATGTAATTATTTTTTCCTTATAATATTGTGTAATTTCCAGGTGAAGAACACAGGGAAGGAGTCTTTGCAATGGGGTAATTAAAGTGTTTGTTTGTTTTTTTTGTTTTTTTCCCCCTAGAAAAGATAAGATTTTGAATTCAGTTCTAAGGAATATGAACTCTTTAATTCTTTCTACTTGCAGGGCTAGCTGCAGGAGTGTATTCAGGTCTCACTTATGGACTGAAGGAGGCTCGTGGGGCCCATGATTGGGTACTTAACATTAAACTGTACTATGTGCTTCCTTTCTTTCATTATATATGATGATGAACAATATCCATGATCATTATCAGACGGCTGATATGCTAGTTTCTTTGATCACTTGTCTTGGATCTTTATACAAGAGTCACTATTTGTTTGTTGCTTACTAAAAAGAATCACTATGTTCTCAAATATAAATAAATATTTACTTTTAATTTTTAATTTTGTGGTTTGTTATATTTGTTGCAGAAAAACAGTGCAGTGGCAGGAGCACTGACAGGCGTGGCATTGGCTCTGACATCAGAGGACACCACACATGAGCAAGTTGTGCAATGTGCCATAACTGGAGCTGCCATGTCCACTGCCGCTAATCTGGTTTCTGGCATATTCTAATTATTATAAATTTCTCTGTTTAGAAATTATAACTGGTCTCTTTGTTCAGTGGGGTTTTTTTTTTAATGGAATTTGTGCAATAGTTTTGCTTAATTATCAAACTTTATTTTGATGGGATTTTTTTTGAGCTGTTCAATTTGTTGTTTAGTTGGATTTGTTTTGTTATCATCACTAACCTGTGTTTGGTAGGAAGAAAAGAAAATGGGGGGAACGAAAAATTATAAAGGATGAAAAACTAAAAGGAAAGAAAGTATTTTAGTTTTTTTTTAGTTGTTTGCTATGATAGGAAGGAAAGAAAATGAATTTACCTCTAAGTGTTTGGTTTTGAAGGTAAAACCTCAAGGATGGAAAAATTATAATCAATATAATTACTTTTTTACCCAACATAATCAATACAATTCTTCACTTTCAATTTTCACAAAAAGAAAAATTCAACACGCTCCTTAATTCAAGAAGACAACAAAACATAAAATCAACAGGAGAGAGATTCAACTATAAATTAACAATAATTTAAATAAATTTAGACTATATACTTTTATCAATCTTTAATAATAGAAATTGTAAAAAATAAGTTTTTTGGCAAAAAGATAGGAAATTTATGATGAAGATGTAAGGTGTAGTAATTGGTGAAAGTTTGCAAGGGAGAGAACTAGTCAGGAAATAAAACGTGATATGTGCTGAAGATTCATGAAATATAAGAGAAAAAGTAGTTTTCAGATTTTTTTCGTATAATTTTTATGGATAATTTTATAATTTTGTCTTGTTTATATTATTTTATAATTTTGTCTCGTTTATATAACCGACAATCTTTTTCATCCAATAATCCGTCCAATCTTGAAAGGAGAAAATATTATAGAACCTATTTGGCAGTTTTTTCATCGCATTTTTCTTTTCCATTCAAACTTCTCTCCTACCAAACACCATCATCTATCAATTTCCATCCCAAAATTCCTTTACCATTTTCTTTCCATCCAATTTTCTTTTATGCCAAACACAGGCTAAAAGTACTGATCCTATGCTTGGCATTCCCCTTCCATTGTCAAATACATAAAATGGCATGATGTTTTATGGGTAGATTAAACGACATGAAACGTAAAAGAAGAGAAACGATAGCGTTGACGTTTGCACGCGATGAAAGATGAAAAACGACATGTCGTCAGATAGGGGAAAAATGAACAATGTTAAACTCGAGGTGACACGTCGGTTGACAAATTTTAGGACTGACAGGTCGTTTGGTGCTTAAAAGAAGAGGAAGAGCGACATTCAACTCAACAATTAACACGCCTTTAGGTGGTGGAGATACACGTCGTTTCGCGGTTGAAAATGAGGAGCGACAACACTCAAGTCGTACACGAAGGGCGACACGTCGTTAGGTCGTGCAAAAATGACGAACAACGTCAAGCTATGGAGACGAGACGACACGTCGTTTGGAAGTCGGGAAATCACAAGGAGGTGAGCAAATGAGCTCAAGAGACGACACGTCGTTTGGATACGGGAAAATCACAAGAAGGCGAGAGCAAATAAGCTCAAGAGACGACACGTTGCTTGGTGGCTAAAAAAGAGAAACGATATTTAACTCAAAAAGCGACACGATAATAATCATAAAAGGAAATATAAAGGACACAAATTTTTTTTTAAAGCACGTTGTTTGGTGGTTGAAAAATGACAGGGACAACATCGAACTTTGAAAAACGACTCTTCGTTTTGTCATTGGTGGCTTTAAAAGGAAGGAGAATTTTTGAATGCCATGGCTGACCCAAAAAAAAGGGAAAAGTCTTCTTCCCCCCACCCCCTATTTTGGTCGTATGATCAACTTGGAGGAAGGTTTCACATAAAGTCAACATAGTTTTCCAATTATGAGAGTCACTCTCTCTCCAAAACTTCAAAACTATTGAAAAGGCCAAAAAGGATAATTAAGACATACTTCACTAATTGTTTTTGAGAATTGGATAATTTAAATGCGACTGTACTTAAAAAAAAGAGAAAAGAAAAATAAAATTATATATTGAGTCACTATCACCATATATATGTGCCATGCGCATTGTATTATCCAACTTTATCTTTGAGGGTATAAAAAAAAAAAGAAAATTAGAATAATAAAAAAAAAGAACTAAAAAAAAAAAAAAAATATTGGGAAAGCCAATTCTTTGCTTAGTTTGGCAAAACTTCACTTATTTTGGGAGGTGATAATACTCCAAAAAAAAAAAAAAAAGAGAGTAATTGTACTTATCTTGTTATCGTTTCCATTTTTTTTGGTTTGTTTCCCGTTTTGGGAACAAACCTGATATTTATTTATTTTTTTGATAATGCAATCTCAGTTAACTGCAAATAAATTTTAAAGAAAGATATAGGAATAGAGGAGTTAAACAACTCGAGACGTGCCTATTGGAGCTCTTTCATATTTTGATATCAAAAAGAAGATTTTAATTTCCGATTTGCCAAATTTGAATTATTGTGATAATGTCCTTATCTTTTTCATTATTTTCTAGAAAGATATATGATAACCATATCTCTATCTCTATGTGAAGGATTTAAATTTAACGCCTTTTTTTCCCTATAAATATGTTGCTAAGCATTCATACTTTTTCATGCATTCCCTCTTCTCTTCTCCTCATGTCTGGTTCAAGAAGAAGATGCATTACTGTAAGTTTTTATCTACTTTGCCTTTTATACTCATTGTATTCTGCTGTACTACTTTATAATTACTTATTTATTTGTTTTATATATTATGTTGTATACGAAGATGATTCTTTCTTTTCTTTCCTCTTATTTTTGTGTCGTATTAGTTATATTTTCGATATATGATGTTTTTTACTCGTTTTCTGTGTTCAAGAAATCATTCCACGCTTTAAAAATTCTGCTTTTTAATTTGTGATTGGGACTGATTTAGGATTCCTATTATTGCCAATTTGGCTTAATCAAGATCCACGTTCTTTAAAAAAAAAAAGTAAAGAAAAGAAAAGAGAAATAGTCAATTTATTTTTCTGTGGGAAATACTAATCGTATTGTATTTTACTACTTTATGGTTGTTATATTATTCTTTATTATTTTTATTTTTTCTGTGTATCAAATACGAAGATGTACGCATTGTTATTGTTCCTTATGATATATACACACACACACACACACATATATATATATATATATATGTGTGTGTATTGTGGTTTTCCGTAATCTATTCTTATTAACAATGATTCATAACGGCTTAAGCAAAAAGCCTTCGTAGTTTTGATCAGCGTTGGAGAGGACTGCATAAAGGGACAGCAGATTGCAACTTGAGTGTCTCTATCATCACTTGTCATTGGTAAGTTTATGTTTTTTTAACTCACTGTAATAATATTTTTCTTATTTTTAATGATGCAATCTTTTGTAATGAATGTTGCCTAATTGTTGTTACCTTATTTAACTTTTTTAACCTTTTTTTAAATTTTTTTCTACTGTTATTAATGCTGTTATTGTAATTGATATCAAAAAATGTTTTTATTCTTGTATTTTATGTAATTTACATCTTCTTCTTTAGCTTTAAAATCTTTCCATTGTTTTGATAGCAAAGAAGATGATCAGTACGATTTGTCAAATTTGAACATGCACTCTGTCCATGTCCTCATCTTTTTCATTCTTCATTTAGAAGGAAAATATGATAATTCTAATACTTTATGTGAAACTTAAATAATTGTCCTATGTTATAAATAGGTTACTAAGCATTTATCCACTCACTCTTCTCTTCTCCACATGTCTAGTTTTGGAACGAAAATGCATTACAGTAAGTTTTTATCTATTTTTTCCAATATGAAAATATATGTTTTATTACAATAGCTATTTTTTTTTTCATTTTTGTTATTGATTTTACTCATTTCATATCATTTTTACTCATCTCATTAAGTCATGTAGCATACCTTATCCATTTTTTCCAATATGAAAATATTTGTTTTATTACAATAGATTACTTTTTTTTGTCATTTTTTGTATTATTTTTACTCATCTCATTAAGTCATTTTTGTGTAGCATACTAATTGAATTCTACAGTACCATTTTATATTATTTTATTTTATTTTTGTGTGTTTTCAATACTAATTATGCTCGCCCTGTTGTTGTATATATATGCTATTTCTAGTTTTCTGCGTACTCCACTATTATTTATCTAAATTTTCAAAACGAATTTGTACACAGCAAAAAGCCTTCGTTTGATCAGCTTTGGAGAGGACAGAGTGTAGATTACTTCAGACATGCTTGTGACTGATGAGATTCGGAGTTGATCAAGGAGTATAGACTTCGGAGTCAACTATGGTTGTGATCAAAAAGTTTTAGCGTCTGCTTGTGATCGAGGAATGCAGCTTTGGGGTTGATCATATTTTTGATCAAGGAAATGCAACACTTGAGAGTCTATCATCACTTGTTATAGTAAGTTTATCCTTAAAAAAAAGTGAATGTAACATTAAATGTTAATTATCCTTAGCAGGTAATCATTTAAGTTCTTGTAGATAATTGTAAATGAAGCCTAGTTCTAACAAGATTTCACAATCTTTTTTCCTACATAAATAGGTCTCTTAGCATTCAACCACTCTCTCTTCTCTTCTCCGTATGTCTGGTCCTAGAACAAAGATGCATTACAGTAAGTTTTTATCTATTTTTCCCGATATGAAAGTATATGTTTTATTCAATACTAATTACGTTCTCACTGTTGTTGTATATATATGCTATTTCTAGTTTTCTATGTACTCCACTATTACTCATCTAAATTTTCAAAACGAATTTGTGCGCAGCAAAAAGCCTTCGTTTGATCAGCTTTGGAGAGGACACTATAAAGGAGTGTAGATTGCTTCAGACATGCTTGTGACTAATGAGATTCGGAGTTGATCAAGGAGTATAGACTTTGAAGTTGACTATGCTTGTGATCAAAGAGTTTTAACGTCCGCTTGTGATCGAGGAATGCAGCTTTGGAGTTGATCGTATTTTTGATCAAGGAAGTGCCATGCTTGAGAGTCTATCATCACTTGTTAACATTAAATGTTAATTATCCTTAGCAGGTAATAATTTAAGTTCTTTTAGATAATTATAATCGAAGCCTAGTTCTAGTAAGATTTCACAATCTTTTTTACTATATAAATAGGTTGCTTAGCATTCAACCACTCTCTCTTCTCTTCTCTACATGTCTATCCTAGAACGAAGATGCATTACAGTAAGTTTTTATCTATTTTTCCCAATATGAAAATATATGCTTTATTCAATACTAATTATGTTCTCATTGATGTTGTATATATATGCTATTTCTAGTTTTCTGCATGCTCCACTATTACTTATCTAAATTTTCAAAACGAATTTGTACAAAGCAACAAGCCATTAGGCTTTGGAGAGGACACTATAAAGGGGTGTAGATTGCCTCAGACATGCTTGTGACTGATGAGATTTAGAGTTGATCAAGGAGTATAGACTTCAAAGTCGACTATGCTTATGATCAAAGAGTTTTAGCGTCCACTTGTGATCGAGAAATGCAGCTTTGGAGTTGATCATATTTTTGATCAGGAAAATGCAACACTTGAGAGTCTATCATCACTTGTTATAGTAAGTTTATCCTTAAAAAAAGTGAATGTAACATTAAATGTTAATTATCCTTAGGGGGTAATCATTTAAGTTCTTGTAGATAATTGTAAATGAATAGTTCTAATAAGATTTCACAATCTTTTTTCCTATATAAATAGGTCGCTCAGCATTCAAACACTCTCTCTTCTCTTCTTCGCATGTTTGGTCCTAGAACGAAGATGCATTACAGTAAGTTTTTATCTATTTTTTCCCATTTGAAAATATATGTTTTATTCAATACTAATTACGTTCTCACTGTTGTTGTATATATATATGCTATTTCTAGTTTTCTGTGTACTCCACTATTACTCATCTAAATTTTCAAAACGAATTTGTACGCAGCAAAAAGCCTTCGTTTGATCAGCTTTGGAGAGGACACTATAAAGGAGTGCAGATTGCTTCAGACATGCTTGTGACTAATGAGATTTGGAGTTGATCAAGGAGTATAGACTTCGAAGTTGACTATGCTTGTGATCAAAGAGTTTTAACGTCCGCTTGTGATCGAGGAATATAGCTTTGGAGTTGATCATATTTTTGATCAAGGAAGTGCCATACCTGAGAGTCTATCATCACTTGTTAACATTAAATGTTAATCATCCTTAGCAGGTAATCATTTAAGTTCTTGTAGATAATTATAATCGAAGCCTAGTTCTAGTAAGATTTCACAATCTTTTTTCCTATATAAATAGGTTGCTTAGCATTCAACCACTCTCTCTTCTTTTCTCAATATGTCTGTCCTAGAACGAAGATGCATTACAGTAAGCTTTTATTTATTTTTTCCAATATGAAAATATATGCTTTATTCAATATTAATTATGTTCTCACTGATGTTGTATATATATTCTATTTCTAGTTTTCTGCATACTCCACTATTACTTATCTAAATTTTCAAAACGAATTTGTACAAAGCAAAAAGCCTTCAGGCTTTGGAGAGGACACTATAAAGGAGTGTAGATTGCTTCAGACATGCTTGTGACTGATGAGATTTAGAGTTGATCAAGGAGTATAGACTTCAAAGTCGACTATGCTTATGATCAAAGAGTTTTAGCGTCCACTTGTGATCGAGAAATGCAGCTTTGGAGTTGATCATATTTTTGATCAAGGAAATGCAACACTTGAGAGTCTATCATCACTTGTTATAGTAAGTTTATCCTTAAAAAAAGTGAATGTAACATTAAAGGTTAATTATCCTTAGGGGGTAATCATTTAAGTTCTTGTAGATAATTGTAAATGAATAGTTCTAATAAGATTTCACAATCTTTTTTCCTATATCAATACGTCGCTCAGCATTCAACCACTCTCTCTTCTCTTCTCCGCATGTCTAGTCCTAGAACGAAGATGCATTACAGTAAGTTTTTATCTATTTTTTCCCATTTGAAAATATACGTTTTATTCAATACTAATTACGTTCTCACTGTTGTTGTATATATATATGCTATTTCTATACTAATTACGTTCTCACTGTTGTTGTATATATATATGCTATTTCTAGTTTTTTGCGTACTTCACTATTACTTATCTAAATTTTCAAAAAAAAATTGTACACAGCAAAAAGCCTTCGTTTGATCAGCTTTGGAGAGGACACAAAGGAGTGCAGATTGCTTCAGACATGCTTCTGAGTAATGAGATTCAGAGTTGATCAAGGAGTATAGACTTCGAAGTCGACTATGCTTGTGATCAAAGAGTTTCAGGGTCTGCTTGTGATCGAGGAATGCAGCTTTGGAGTTGATCATATCTTTGATCAAGAAAGTGCAACACTTGAGACACTATCATCACCTGTTATAGTAAGTTTATCCAAAAAAAGTGAATGTAATATTAAATGTTAATTAAGGTAATAAGATTTCACAATCTTTTTTCCTATATAAATAGGTCGCTTAGCATTCAACCACTCTCTCTTTCTCTTCTCCACATGTCTGGTCTTAGAACGAAGATGCATTACAGTAAGCATACTGTTTTGTTTTATTTTATTTTTGTGTGTATTCAATGCTAATTATGTTCTCACTGTTGTTGTATATATATGCTATTTCTAGTTTTCTGCATACTCCACTATTACTTAACTAAATTTTCAAAACGAATTTGTACACAGCAAAAAGCCTTCGTTTGATCGGCTTTGGAGAGGACACTATAAAGGAGTACAGATTGCTTTAGACTTGCTTGTGACTGATGGGATTCGGAGTTGATCAAGGAGTACTTCGAAGTCGACCATGCTTGTGATCAAAGAGTTTTAGCATCCACTTTGTGATCGAGGAATGCAGCTTTGGAGTTGATCGTATTTTTGATCAAGTAAGTGCAATACTTAGAGAGTCTATCATCACTTGTTATAGTAAGCTTATCCTTAAAAAAAGTAAATGTAACATGAAATGTTAATTATCCTTAGCAGGTAATCATTTATACTCTTGTAGATAATTACAAAAGAAGCCTAGTTCTAATAAGATTTCACAATCTTTTTTCTTATATAAATAGGTTGTTTAGCGTTCAACCACTCTCTTTTCTCTTCTCCACATGTCTGGTCTTGGAACGAAAATGCATTACAGTAAGTATACTATTTTATTTTATTTTATTTTTTGTGAGTATTCAATCTTAATTATGTTCTCACTGTTGTTGTATATATATATGCTATTTCTAGTTTTTTCCGTACTCCGTTATTACTTAACTAAATTTTCAAAACGAATTTGTACACAGCAAAAAGCCTTCGTTTGATCAGCTTTGGAGAGGACACCATAAAGGAGTGTAGATTGCTGTAGACATGCTTGTGACTGATGAGATTCAGAGTTGGTCAAGGAGTATAGACTGCTTCGAAGTCGACCTTGCATGTGATCAAAGAGTTTTAGCATCCTTTTGTGATCAAGGAATGCAGCTTTGGAGTTGATCGTATTTTTGATCAAGGAAGAGCAACACGTAAGAGTCTATCATCACTTGTTATAGTAAGTTTATCCTTAACATTAAATGTTAATTATCCTTAGCAAGTTATCATTGAAGTTTTGGTAGATAATTATGTACAAAGCCTAGTTCTAATAAGATTTCACAATTTTTTGTCTTATATAAATAGGTCGTTTAGCATTCAACCACTCTCTATTCTCTTCTCCACATGTCTGGTCTGGGAACGAAGATGCATTACTGTAAGATTTTCTTTTTATGAAAAATAAATGTTTCATTACAATTTATTGTAAAAGTCATTCCAGGTCGATTTTGCTCTTCGCATAATATGTGTTTTATTTCTTGGTTGATATCCGTGTATATTAGGGCTTGTTTAGCACACCGTATTGTATTGTATTGTATTACATTGCATTTTCTGTATATAATACAATATAATGCAATGCAATACAATACAATATAATACGATGTACCAAACATGTCCTTATATGTTAGTTTTATGCTAATATAGTTATTTTTCTGCATATAAAGTTATTATTATGTAGTATTACTAATTGTAATCTATTGTACTACTTCATTTACTTAATTGTGCTTTCAAAAATGAATGTGTAACAAAACAGCAAAAAGCCTTCGTTTGATCAGCTTTGGGAGGGAGACTATAAAAGAGTGCAGATTGCTTCGGACATGCTCGTGACTGTTGAGTTTTAGCTCTTGATTTGGAGTTGATCCCATATCCCACTTATGATCAAGGAGTATAGATTGCTTCAGAGTCGACTATGCTCGTGGTCGAAGAGTTTTGGCTTTGATTCGGAGTTGATCCCGCTTATGATCGAGCAGCGTTGGAGTTGATCATACTCGTGACCAAGGATTTATGCAACTTCTGAGTCCATCACTCGTTATTGGAATCGTCAATTGATCATGCTTGTGATCAAGTACAACTTCACAATGCCAATTACTTGTGATTGAAGAGTCTACTTCAGATTTTACTTCAGAATGCTGCTTCAAAGTATCTCATGTTTGTCATCAAGGAAATTCAGCTTCAGAGTCAATTTTGAACATGGCTTTATTGTAAGATTACGTCTTTTTTTTTCCTTTCCATTTTTATTGTTTCTATCATTTTATTATAATGCTTTTGATGTTGTTATGTGCTTACTACGTGTGCTATTTCGTTATATTGTTTTTAATGTTCTTATTGCAGTTAAATATCATAACATGCTTATCTTTTACTGATGTGGTTTTGATATAAGATGTATACACTAACATATTTCATATTTTAATTATCTGCATTGCATGCTAAGAATTATATTTAACTTTCGACAGAGTCATGCAGCATCAGAGGTTAGCTTCAAATTTTGCTTCAGATCAGTTGATCATACTGGTGATTGAGGAGGGCAGATTTTTGGAGTTTCAATCATGCTTTATTATCGATTTTACCAAGCTTGTGATCGAGGAGTGTTAGCATTATGGCTATGGACTAATGCACAAAGGCTTTGAAGGTAATCAACAATCAATGGTATCAATGCCACAAGTTTTAGCCTCCGCATATTTCATTACAGAACCAGGAAGTATCTTCTTCCTCTTCTTCTTCTTCTTCTTCTTCTCCTCCTCCTCCTCCTTCTCTCTCTTTTTTTTTTTTTTTTGGGAGTTCAAAAAGCGACTTGGACCCCTAGGCGAGGGGTGAAGACAGTCAGAGAAGTTATGTGAACGTCCTTCCTCAGTCAGACAGAGTTTCAGCCAACAACGCCTCAAAGCAGCCTTAATCAGGGAAATGTTGAATCCGGTAAGTTTTTGCACATGCACACCAAAGGGGTGATTTTGCACCTGGGAAGCATACATGTAGGTGTGGACTGGTGGTGTTTCCTCTAAGCCTTGCCAAACTTGGCTCTTGACAGCATACCATGGAAAGAACTATGGAATAGCTCATGGGTAGCGAAATTGTCCATTTTGCTACTCCATGCACTTTTCACACTTTTAATAACTATAAGTAATCACGTAACTTAACATTCATTTTAGTAACTTACCAACATCAGCACTAGAAATTGTCCATTTCGCTACTCCCTGCACTTTTCACACTTTTAGTAAATACGAGCAATCACGTAACTTGATATTCATTTTAGTAACTTACCAACATCAGCACTAGAATCACAAGAATAGATAATAATCTTTGAACAGAATCAAAATGAAAAGTTCCTTAACTATATATCACAGTTTTTTACTTTCTCGTTCAAGAACAAAGCTCTAAACTCTGCTCTTTTCGCTTCCTCAATTTGAAGGACAAAAGAGCTATTCCCCACACCTTATAGTTTTTTCCATTAAGGCGCTGTCAAGAACTTAGAGCTTTCCTACAGCCCACACCACTATGCTTTCTTTTCTAATTTTAGATCTAAAAGAAGATACAAGGTTAGAATTAAGTTCATGTTTTGAGAAGCGTAAAAAAGGAAGTAAGAAACTTACCCTCTCTGTCTCTCTTTCTTTTCAGTTTCTTTGCTTTTAACAGTTTAGACTTGATGCCATTCAAATAATGATATGACCAAGGGCAAAGTAGCATATATCTAACTTGAATATATTAATATTCATCTTCGGTAATGTTAATACAACTTGTAAACTTTTTTATTAATTTGGGGAAAAAGAAACCGTACTAAATGAAAGAATTAGATCACCAATTAGATGCTAGCATAGATTAGTTAGTTGGTTGCAAGGAAATTTAGTCTTTTTCAGTATAATGTTTCAACAATCATGCATTTCTTGCAGCCAGGTTTGGAGTTGATCAAGCCTTGTGATCAAGGAGTTTTATCACGCTTGTGATTTGGTGCAGAACAACATTATAGTCGATCATGCTTGTGGTCGAGGCCTGCAGATTGCTTTGAAATCATCAATCAATCATGCTTGTGATCGAGTACAGCTTCACAGCTCCGACTACTTGTCATTGAAGAGTCTAATTCAGATTTTACTTCAGAATGCCTTAAAAGTATCTCATACATGTGATCAAGGAAATTTAGCTTTAGAATCTCATACTTGAGATTTCATCACATGTACAAAGAAGTGCTACACTCCAATGAGATGCCAACACCAGACCAGAAAACATGCTTTGCACAACAAACTAGATTTCGGATAGAAAATCACTTGCAGCAACTTTGGAGAGAATCATGATTCCGAGGTTGGCTCTAAATTTTGCTTCTGATCAGTCGATCATACTTGTGATCGAGGAGTGCAGCTTTGGAGTTTCGATCATGCTTATGATCTATTTTACCATGCTTGTCATCGAGGAGTGTTAGCATTATGGCTATTGACCAATGCACTACAGCTTTGAAGGTGATCAACGATCAATTGTAGCAATGCCAAGTTTTGACCTCTACATATTTCATTACAGAACCAGGGAGTATCTTCTTCTTCTTTTTCTTCTTCTTCTTTTGGGGTGGGGGGGAGTTCAATAAGCGACTCGGTCCCCTAGGCGACTGGTGAAGAGAGACAATCACAGAAGTTATGAGAAGGTCCTTCCTCAATCAGACAAGAGTTTCAGCCAACAATGCCTCAAAGCAGCCTTAATCAGAGAAGTATCAAATCCGGTAAGTTTTCGCACACACACACCAAAGGGGTGATTTTGCACCTGGGAAGTATACGTGTAGGTGTGGACTGGTGGTGTTTCCTCTAAGTCTTGCCAAAATTGGCTCTTGACAGCATGCCATGGAAAGAACTATGGAATAGTTCATGAGTGGCGAAATCGTCCATTTTGCTACTCCATGCACTTTTCATTTAGGTACTTAATTACTGTTTTATAACTTGACAATATTGGACCAGACAACATCAACTAAATGTTTAGTCATTTTTTTGCAACAACTATTAGTTAGTCAGTTAACAACTATGTGTACCAACCAACATCAGCACTACAATCACAAGAATAATAACAATAGCTAAAAGGTATCAAAATAGTTATTTACTTTCTCACTTAGGAGCAAAGTTCTAAACTTTGCTCTTTACAGTTTACACTTTCTCAATTAGAAGGACAGAGGAGCTATTCCCCACCCCTTATAGTTCTTTCCAATAAAGCGCTGTGAAGAACTTAGAG
>CAMOHE010054262.1:57779-69941 GCA_946598075.1 Artocarpus hirsutus | reverse complement strand
ATTATAATTGAGTTAAAACGTAATGATTATTATTACGTTATTATCATGGTTAAGAAATTTATATATTTTGTTAAGTTACGAAATTAAGTTTTCGAGAAATGATTATTACATCTTTTAAAGCTGTATGTTGAGAATTCATTCTCTGTAAGAAATCATTGTTACTAAGTTTGGGAAATAATTATTATTCCCTCTAAGGTTTCATGTCAAGGATTCCTCAACAAGAATCCATTTAAAAAAAAAATTATTCCGTAATTTTTATACTTTTTTAATAAGTATGTTTAAGTTTAAGACTAAGTTAAGTTAAGTGACGGCCACGTAAGTGGGGGTCGTCACAATTACACCCCTACCTATTACACGACCTAAAAAAACGCTTTTAGTAGCGCCCTTAGAATCTAAGCCTGAGTCTGTTCAAGGGAAGAGCCCTCTTATCAATGGAAAGATCTCCATGCGTGGCGTGATCCTAGAAAAGATCGATTGAGACTCCCTCCCCGGTCCCACGACGGTCTCTACGTACTTGTCCAGTCCCACAAAAAAAATTACATGTGCATGCGCACAAACATATGTATATATATATATATATATATCTAATTTAGTATATCAATATACATCCAGCAAAAAAATTAGTATATCATTAAACATAGCCCCCACCACACTTCAAAATTAGAAATTACATGAAAGAACAAATTTTGTTATTAATTAAATAAATAATGTTAGTAGTCAACATATTTGCCATCAATTAGTTTTTTAAAAGTATAAAAAGATGATACTACCCTCAAAAGTTAGATTGGACTAAAAATTTCAGATCTATTTTTTTTTCTCTCCTCTCCTTTCTTTTGCCCCTCTCTCTCTTTATTTTTGTTCTCTCTCCCCTTGTTCTCTCTCTTCGGATCTTCATCGTCTCATCTTGGAAAGCTCGTTGTCGTCGAAGCTCATAGATCTTCATTGGATCGCCTTGGAAAGCTTGTCATGAAGATTAGATAGCGTGACTACTCCATTGCTTTTAAAGAGAAAACGAAGCCATCACGATCTCAGTTGCTCTATCGAGATCTCGTCAGTTGTTCGTCGCAGTCATAGCTACTTCGTCAAGATCTTGTAAGTTGTCCATCATGATCTCAGTTGCTATGGCGATCTTTGTTGGCATTGCCTGGTGGCGGGCCCACAAGCAGCAGTTGACGCAACACCATCAACTACGACGAGTTTGAACACCACAGCCATATCTATGTTGTGTAGTTTTTTCATGTTTTTAGCTTTATTCTTTATTTTGTGTGTGTGAATTGCATTTTTGTGATTTTTTTTTATCTATTGTAAAATTGATATTATTTTTTTTTATATGTGTATTTATTGATTTCTTGGTAATATAGTATTTTTTGGCCTCTGACAACGTCGCCGGTGCCAGTGATGTCTGGCAATATCATTGGTAATTTTTATATACATGAAAATACTATATTTTTATGTTAATACCGTATTTCTCGGCCATCGACAGTCTAATGAAGTTTTTAGTGAATATTTGTATTTACATAACAATACAATATTACCAAATTAATATATGAGTGGGGTCATGTGTCCCCACTTAACTTTTAAAGAGTTAATTTTTTACCTACAACCTTTCAAAATTTCAATTATATCTTTGTTTTATATGAAAAATTATAACTGTTCCCCATTAAGAAATTGAATTATATAATTGCGCCTTTTTTTTTTTAGAAAAATTATAATTTGTACTTTTATTTAATAATCAAAACATATAACTATTGTGTGTAATAAAAATTATTAGTAATTTTTTACATGGTGCTCTATTGATAAAAATTTTTGGCTCTGCCACTGGAAGCCAGATGGCGCTGGTTCAAGATTGAAAGTATCACACATTGGGATGAGTTCTATTGGAATTTCTGTTTCGCAACTCCTTGCTCACGAGGATACCGCAACTCAAAAAATTAAGCGCTTTCAGCGTAAGTAATAAGAAATAACTTTCCTTCAAAAAAAAAATCAAAAAAGAAATTAGTTGCTGTCACAGCCATGTTGTCTATCATAATAATATGGGTTATTAATATTAATGGCTCTTAAATTTAAAAATCTTTTTTATTTTATCTCTTAAATTTTAAAAATCATCATTTTACTTTTGAACTTTCAAAAATTTTCATTTTATCTCTTAAATTTTCAACTTCTGTTCAAATAGACAAAATTAAACCTACGTGATTTGCAAATGAGTCACTTATAAGGGGAAAAATAAAATTTTATTACTCGTAAGTTTTATTTCACTTTTACTTTTTCTTCAAGCCTTTTTTATCTGACCTCTCATTTAGGAAAAATTTGCTTGTACATTTTTTTCTCATTTTTAATACGTAACTCATCTTATAAGTGAATATTGTTCAACGATATCTGAATTTAAATACTAAAGAAGATGAGTTACGCATTAAAGATAAGGAGATATCGATGAACAATATCAGAAGAAATGTGCATACAGACCTTGCTTAAATGAGAGTGTAAACATAAAACAAAACCTGACAATGGCAAAATCTTATTTTTGCCCTTACAAATGACCCATGTTCGAATTACGTGGGTTTAATTCTATTTGTTTGAACAGAAAATTGGAAGATAGAAGACAAAAAGAAGCTTTGAAACAAGGATAAAATGATGATTTTTAAAATTTAAGGGGTGAAGACTTTTAATAACCCTAATAACCTTAATAATATTTGATAAGGTGTGTTTTCATTGTTAAGGAGTACAAACTTTAGAGCCGTTTAGGAATATAGGTTCGAATAAAAAAGTGATTCAAGCTAATTTTTTTTACAATTTTTTTTTTTTTTTACAAAATTTGAATCGTTTAAGTGCTTTCAATTTAGTTCGAACCAATGTTTCCAAACGGCGCTTACTCTTTTCACGAATATGTTTGCCTTGCTCTTATATGTATGCATAATGCAATACTTTTATTCACATGGTTTTTTGCAATTTAACTCATAATCGAGCTTGTAATTTTCTAACTTTATGTCTCATTGCATGTGCCGTCAATTTAACTCATATCTTTCGCCTTCTATTTAATGTCATTTTCGTTTTTGGTGTCCTCTCTGTCACTCATGAATTTCTTGCATGCCTTCAAGTAAAAGTTGATGGTAAAAATGTATAAGATTAATACTAATCATTTATTGGTCGTTTGACAATTTGGTTAGAATTAAAGTATTAACTTTAAAAACTGTAACATGTAAGAGATTTATATTAAAACAACTTTTTACTTTTTACTGTAGTTGTCGAGAACTTTATTTTACACTGTACTTAGTACCAATTAGTTCTAACTAACATCTCAAATACATGCTTATACCATTAATATTTCAACACTTCCAATCATTTGTCATTGTTATTGTAATTTTTATTTTTAGGCCATTCTTTTACGTTGTGTATGCAAATGACTTACAGCGAACACATGGTGTACAAATTTGTTATAAGCAAATGATACCGTCAGCAGAATTGAGTAATTTTGACACCCAGGGTTTTAACAATTTCCTTAGTCTTAAAATTTTAGCTTTTCAGTCGAAGGCGTTAATAATTAATTAAGTTGTCTTCTTCCCTATATTCTTCATGAGTATGTTTGATCTTTCCCTCCGATGCTTTTCTTTTAATTGAATATCATTTCAGAGTCGGAGAAGCTTCGGCTACACATGGTTGTTTCTGGGTATTATGATTCGCAAAACAACTTCAAGGTAAGGAATTAAAAAGTTAATAACATTGTGCTCTCTTTCTATTTATTACAACCTTTGCCTGGAGTTGTTAAAGAGACATACAGGGTGTTTGGGAGAGTGATGGAAACTAGTGGTAGGAACCACTTTTACTGTAGCATGTGAAAACTTTTTACTGTAGCAAATTTGTTTTTTGTTACTGTAGCATGTAAGAACTTTTTACTGTTTATAACTGAGATTGTGGTGGGAACCACTTTGCCAAATACACCTATAGAGTCAACGGTGGACCACCTATGAATGAAGATGGGGCCACCATATAAACTTTTTTCTTTTAATTGTGTATTTGAATTTTTTATAAAACATGGCCCCCTTAAAATTTATTTCACCTTTCAAAAATTTTACATTTTTTTAAGTCTCATCTTACTAGTTCAGTCATAAATTTTACATTTTTTTAAGTCTCATCTTACTAGTTTAGTCATGACTCTGTCCCTACTTCTACCCCTACACTCTCTCTCTCCTTTTTGATTAATTTTTTTGGCTTCACCTTTGGAGCCATTTTCTTGTGCTTGCCATCTAATTGCAATAAATCAGTAAAATCTTTTTTTTTTTATTTATTTATATGCATACTAAGAGTCAAGAACCATTCATGGTGACAATTATCGCTTTTGTTGCTCTGTTCATTGCGGATAAAACACTGATGATCTCTTGCATATATTTGGCGCAATTTAGAGAGAGATCCTAGTCTCTGCCGAGTCCGCGGAGCTTATGAAGAATCTGTTATTTTTCTTTAATTCAAATTCAACCCATCTTCCTCTCAAAGTTCTCCATCGACCAGGTAAAATGTCTCTCCTTGATAATACATCATGAGATTTCAAACTATAGACAACAAAGTTCCTAGTACAATCTTCCAAATTATATACATTGTGAATTTATTTTCTTAAAAAAAAATTGTTTATGACAAGACAACCAAATTTTTGTCGCCTAAAATTTTTAATTTATAATTTTATACATAGTATTTTAAAAAAGTTTTATTTACACACTTGTTTTTTAACTTCTATTTATATCATATTACTTCATATATTTTTTTTTTTCAACTTGTATTTATTATTTTAAATTTAAGAACTCAAATAAACAAAAACTAGAATACAACGCTACATAAATCTTTTTTTTTTTAGAGGAAAGAAAAAACATATATATGTAAATCAATCGAAAAACAAAATATATGGACAAACAGTGAAAAGAATTTTAATGTTTGTTATCCTATTTGTTTATGGTAAAATTTTGACTCTAATCAAGCCTACTCAACCAATGTTCTTGACAGTTGACACTGGTTGGAACTTACACATGATTGCATGTGCAGGCCTTAGAGAGGAGATGAGGACACTTGAAATCGACAAGGTTATATCGAGAAAGACAATCGAGCGCCTCTTGGAAGAGTTTGGAGGGACTTTATGTTGGGATTGATGCCCTACTACCAGCATAGACATTATACATGGTATTGGTTAATTTAAATAAAATAACATTTATTTATTTTAGTTGTTTGTATATGAATATATAAATGAACATCAATAAAATCCCATAATTATTAATATGACTAAATTTAACATATGATTGATATATGCATAAGAATTAAATTTATAGATAATAATTAAAATAATCTATAACAAATTAATTAAAGCTGAGATCTTTAATTAATTATTATTAGTATGGTCGAATCTTATTTAGAATGAAAGTCTTATTTAGAATATTAATGTAAAGACATTAGATTTGAAGTACTTTATAAAATAAGATTATATAGGACTAAACTAGATAAATTATAAACCTATAATAATACTCCCTTGTATATAGAGTACTCAAATTTATCACTATGATAATTATATATAAGATAATCTTAATCTTGAGTATTTAATCAGACTGATATTAATGATATTATGTTTTTGACTTGCTCAGTAAAATTTATCTATAGACAGATTATAATTTTGCATCTTGCAAACATATTAGATAAATAGCTGGAAATGATAATACAAATATGGAATCCATTTCTTCCTATTGGAAATTAAAAAAATAGTTCTCTTAAGTAATGATTCAGAGCTTAAACAATAGAGCACTTATTCACAATAAGATTATGAATTAATTTTTTATTAGAGAATCATTGGAACTCAAGAATCATAAATTAAAGCTTGCAAATAGCATATACAGGCAAGTTGGATCTTACAGGGAGCTTTAATTCTTTCCAGGCTTCATCGTCCACCTTAGAGAAATATTGATCGACCATACGATCACTAATACGCTCAAGTTTAGAAGGCTCCCACTGAAGAAAAACAACATAGAGGAGTATAAGATAGAAGAAATAAGGTAACTAGTAGAAGAATTCATAGGTTGAAAACAGAACTTAGCATATGTAAAGATGGCCGAAATTCTGGACCCCATTTGGGTCATTTCAAAGAACATCTACAAATATTTTTTCTATTGATTTACACCCGTTTTCCGGCAAATTGTTGATTGACTAAAGGTAAATCATTAATCTACACAAGTAAATCACCAGTTTACTCTAAAATAGGGCTAAATCATCATTTATCTTCCAAAAAACAAACAGAACTAAATTAAGAAAAAAAAAAAAATTGGCAATTTCCCTAGAAAAAATCAAAGGCCTGTTCTACCTTGGGGTTTCTATCCTTGTCCACCAATATAGCTCTACAACCCTGCATTCAAAGATGATGTCAATATCATCTCCATGGACGATGAAAAGGGAAATAAACAACAAAAGACGGTGCACAACCTCTACAAAATCCTTGCTGACTTGTCCTTGCAGAACATGGCAAACCATTCTATACTCACGAATAAGACATTGACCAACCCCCTGGAGCCTTCCTTCTCTAATCTGGAATAGCGGCAACCGAAATAACACCAAATCATAAAAAGTGAATCAGCCAAAGAAGCTTTTCAACAGACAATTTCCATAATTCATTCTCATGTAATTAACTTCTAATGTTTGATCCAAAAGAATATTTTGAACTTCTATTTTGTTTGATCCAAAAGACTATTTTGTAACAAAGAATCATTGTTTTAGGGCGAGATTGCCATGCCGTATTATAGAATACCTCTTTTTTAACACAAAGAAGTAAACAACATATTCCCATTTATATTCTTTTTTGGCAGTCATATAAATTTGAGCCAGAATACAAGCAATTGTAACGCAAGGAATTTTAAAAATTTCGGAAGTGGCAATCACAAGGGCATGTGGCGGTCATACCGATCTCAAAGAAATTTTTAAACTCATTGGCGATGCCTTTTTCAGTGTTTGAATTGTTGTAGAGATCCAACCATCCGGTCTATTTGTCACCTCCCTCCCCTTTGGTAGCAAAATAATAATACCATTGTGATGTAAATATAAATTTTCATCATGTTCTATCAATTAACACGTAAAATATTCAACGCAACAAACACTTTCGGAGATGCCTTAGTAATAGACAACGAGCAAACTAATAAGGAGACACCCATATAAAACTTACGAGGGCAGATATTATGTCTTCTACCGTTCTTTGAGAGAAGCACTTATCAATCACAGCAAGCCTGTTTCCAACAACCCCCAAATAAAAATCCAAAAGATACCAATAGAGATTCAAAGATCCAATATGCAGTTTCCGTCTGGTAAGACATCTAGCAAAGAAAGTTTCCAATTGTCCTAAATGACTAAGCATGCTGTTAATTGCAGTGAACAATAGAAAGATGTACACGTGTCTGTGTGAGAGTGTGTGTTGTGTGTAATAATACCTGGTGTGTTTCCCTAAACACAGCACAAAACACAAAGAACTGGCAACATCAAATTCATTGTGGTTAATGGTGATGGAACAAGAAAACAAATAAGCATTCGAGCAGGTACTCGTGTTATTTTACAGCAAACCCCTTGGTTATAGTGCAAGCGTTTACTTGAAGGCACAGACACAATATCATATGATCATAACGCTAAACTTGTAATATCAATGTGATTGATTTATCCAAGTTTAGCTCTTCAACCATGATTATATCACCCATTTGAACATCTCTACCCAAGAAATAGAGTATTTTTTACAGGTAGAGAGAGAAATTTTCTGTCTATTAGGTATTATAATGCACTAACCGAAGATAAGCACTTTTCGCTTTCAAATGTGGCTTCTGTGAATACTTATCAATAATTTCAGAAATAATGGCTGGATCACTTGAATCCACCTTGCATAGGACTTGTTCAAGCAAGGATAAGCTCTGTTCATTAGCAAATTACACAAAAAAGGTATAATAGAAGATAAATTTTCTGCCCAATAATTGAGAAAGAGACTTTTACCCACCAAACATAAACACACAAACTTTTACGTTTGATGACTTCACCAAAAACATATTTGAGAGATCATCATTTGATGAAGAGAGAAAATACAAGTTTTGTCCAGACATTTACAAGTCAATTTTTTATTAGTTTTCTCTCAGCAGACTAGGTGGGAAACTAGAACAGGTTAGCTTGTTAGTCTCTACCTGCAACCAACTAGCAGCTTTATTTTATTTTCACCATTTTTTTTTTTAGCAACTTCCAGCCCTTGGCTACAATGCTACATAACGTATGCTCAAGGCTGCACGTCCTGGTTAATCAAACACATAAATAGACATATATTGCTATCTTATACGTAATTTCAGGAAGTCAGGACGCTGACTTCTCTTGACAAAAAGTGCCCTTTCTACCCATGCATTTAGCTTATTTACTAAGAAGAAAATCTTAATCGGTAAAATATTTTCCTGCATTTTTCTAGGCATCAGCTGCCACCCATTTTCTCTCTTCACCATGTTACTAAAGCAGGTCCAAGAAAAAGCCAAAGACGGATAATAGGCATGCAATCTGGAAAATTAAAATAACCATGTTCCAATATTACATGCTGCAATTTAGAAAGAATATGATTTTGACGCTGAGCAAAATGAGTTTCATTGCAAGCATTTGCATATGGTAAAACTAAACAATAATAGGAGGTAACATACTGTTGACGGGACAAAGTGAGTTGCAAGACCACATGAAAGCATTTCAGCACCATCCAATCGAGAACCAGTGAGACCAACATATTCTCCTGCCCAATTATTTAGAGAAACGGTGAATGCCAAAGCACTTAAAGGCTTTTTCCTTTATTTTGCTAACAATATGAAATTTTTAGAATCAACTTCTTTAGTAGTCACAGGAAGCAACACAAAAGAAACATGAATAAAGACAGCAGATATGAATTTCAGAAAGGGAAATAATTAATTGCCACTGGGCACTGTCTACACATTTTAACAATTGAAACAAAGCTATAGAAGGAGGAACAACCACTAGAGCAAAGTGTGTCCATAGTTTGCTTGCAGTACTTAAGTTCAAAAATAATAATGACTCTACCACATAAAATAAGGTAGAACAAACAATACAGGGAAAAGGATTAAATTGCTGCCATTACCAAAAAATCCAGGAAGCCTTGACAAAAAATAGGAGGCGCCCACATCTGGGAAGAGTCCCAAGGCTGTTTCTGGCATAGCGAAGACCTACAAGGGTACAGTTTGTGAGTGTGTGAAATCAAGGATCCAAAAGAAAATATCATTGTTAGATTTTAAAGAGCATACTCAAAACCATTGATTTGTTTTGAATTCTACGACTTAAGTCATATTGAATCTACACTATACCATGAATATAAGATGTCAATGGTTTTAAACTTCTCCTTTCACTTACACTTCTCGCATTTGTGGAAAAACAGAAAATGGAAACCCGAAATCTGAGTAGAAAGATTCAATTGAAAAAGGAATCTACCGAATTCTCTGTTGCAACTCGGAATCTACCATGTATTGAAGCACCAGCTCCACCTCCCATCACAATTCCATTGAGAATTGAAACCTTAGATGAAATATGTGTGCCAAGAGTAAGAAAAAACTAAAGGAATCCGAATAAAATAATATAAATACATCAAACAAGAATAAATCCAATACGACAATAGCTATAAAGGAAAAATAAATTGCAACTGCTAACCTGGAGTTTTCTGTATGTTGCTATCAAGTAATTTAAGGTAAATTCCTTCCGAAAAAATTCTGCTCCTATTCTCCAATTACCTAGATTATGCAAATGGGAACTAGGTGATATCAGTTTAGCATTACTAGCATTATAAAATGAATTTCTTCCAAGTTGCAAACACTAAGCATTATGTAATCCAACCTAGAAAAGGAAACATATCAAGTCCAAAATACGTCCACATGATGCGGGGCTGCTGGTCGGATACAGACATTAACAATCAGCAAAACTTAATCTACAACAGATATCTATATCTTCATTAATATCACGAACCACAGCAGCGACATCACCACCCGCACAAAAAGATCTTCCTTTCCCCTACAAACATGGCAAAAGATAAAACAAGCTCAGTTATCATAAACTCATCAGAAACCAACTGAAGATGATAAATTCAGTACAAATTGCCAATGATTATAAGAAAAGTAAAGTACCTTGACAATCAGCAATTTGACATTAGAATCCTTCTCGTAGGCATGGAAAAGTTCCAACACCCGAGTAATCTAGGCAAAACCCAAATAAAAGAATGAACCATGTTTGTCAAATTCCTGTTCCATAGATTTCAAACATACAACGTTGGCTGAATATCAACCAAAATATATGGCACTACCATTTCATAGGAAAGAGCATTCAACTGTCTAGGCCTGTTAAGTATCAACGTCCTAGCAAACAGCTTCTCCTCCACCACAACCTGTGACACCAAGCTTAAAATATCACAAATTCATAGCTTTCATGAATTCACAAGCAAAACTCAGAAATGTCTACTTTTATTAATATCGCCGGAGAGAAAAAAAATCCTAGGATAAAATCCTAGAACCCATTACTGTACAAAAAAACAACTAATATTTCAAATGAATCTGATTAAAGCCCACTGTCATTTCAAGTACGAAGAAGCTAGATTTTTTCTTTCTTTTTATTTATTTCTTCTTTCCATAACTTTAAACGGAAGCCAAGAGCAAAAGAAAATTAACGGGACTATACATAAATATAGTTTCTTAAGAAAAGAAGTCAAATTAGATGAAAAACCTGGTCTTCTTTTGGGGGATAAGAGTTGGAGGAAGCCATTTCTACAATCACAGAATTTCGTCGGAGGCAGAGCCGTCTTAATTTTTGCTTTCACCTGATTTTTAACCAAAGTTCGCCTCGAGTTTCGTGCTGTTACTGATTTGAATTTGGGAGCGGCTAAGTTAACAGTGTCAGGGCTCGGTGGTGCACGTTTGAAACATCATATTCAGTCAAAATCATTAACAATTTTTTACATATTCAGCAGCATAAATAGGTTACCCAAAGAATGTATTCAATTTGTCAAATTTTCTTTTATACATAAACGTAATTTTATTTTAATTTTTTTAATTTGAAATAGAGAAATTCGAACACTTCAGCTTATCAAATTTTCTTTTATACATAAAGGTAATTTTTCTTTTTAAATTTAAGATAAAAAGATTCGAACCTTCAACTCAAAATTGTTGTGGTTTTATGGATGAATTCAAAACTTTAACTTCCCATTAAAATATAAAATTTTATGGGTCATTGTACGGTCCCACAGTTTCTTAAATGTAAAACACCCACACAGAAAATTCAAACGGTAAGATGTATTTTATTATTGTCGTTTCATTTAACGGCTGTATAGTGGATTAGGAGCATGAGAAGGGCTTAATTAAATGTGTGGAAATGTATAATATTACCAACAATCGGTTGAATATAATAATATTATCTCCTTGAAATGAAAGTGGGGCCAGAGGGGTTCCTTCTTTCTCTCGCGTTTGGGCACGTTAATGTGATGGTGTTCATGATGCATATATTCCTTGCATATTAATTTAGCTACCAATTACAAATGCGGCAAGAAATAATGTATTAATTATGGATGACAGGCATTAGACACGTATAATATTAATAACTTACTACTAATGATTAGAACTAGTGATTAATGATCAAGACTAATTTACTATACAACTATTAATGATTTTATCTTAATTTGTGATTAGTGGCAAAGACTAATATACAAAATTAATACTGATGATTTTATATATAGCAAAGAAAAAATAAAAACAAATAACTTTAGAACTAATTTGTGATTAGTGGTGAAGACTAATGTTTTTGACTTACTGTTAACGACTTTACTCTTAGCAAAAAAAATAATAAATAAATAATAAATAAAACAAAGCTACTAATGATTTTATAACTAGTTAGTGATTAGTGGTGAAGACTAATATAATAGACGCCAGTGATGATTTTACCTTTAGCAAAAAATAAATAAAAACAAAACAAACTACTAATGACTTTAGAACTAAGGGCGTGTTTGGAAGGTGGTGGGAACCAGTGGTGAGAACCACTTTTACTGTAACATGTGAGAGCTTTACACTGTAACAATTTTTTTTATTATTACTGTAGCATGTGAGAACTTTATACTGTTTATAACTGAGTTTGTGGTGGGAACCGCAGTTCCCA
>CAMOHE010054262.1:30496-56437 GCA_946598075.1 Artocarpus hirsutus | reverse complement strand
TGGTGAGAACCACTTTTACTGTAACATGTGAGAGCTTTACACTGTAACAATTTTTTTTATTATTACTGTAGCATGTGAGAACTTTATACTGTTTATAACTGAGTTTGTGGTGGGAACCGCAGTTCCCACCACTTTGCCAAACACCCGCATAATTAGTGATTAGTATTAAATCTAATGTACCAATTTTAGAACCAGTTATTGATTAGTGGTCAAGACTAATGTACTAGACTTATCACTAATGATTTTATCTTAGCACAAAAAATACTGATGACTTAAAAACTAGTTAGTGACTAGTGGTCCAGACTAATGTATTGGACTTAACATTAATGATTTTATATAACTATTGATTAGTGGTTGTTATTAGTGTACTAGACTTGCAACTAATGATTTTAAAACTAGTAAATGATTGGAAAAAAATGACTAAGTTACTAGACTTACTATTAATGACCTTATACTAACTACTGATCAATTGTTATTATGATTTTAGAACTAATTATTGATTGTAAGTGATCATGTATTAGACTTAATTTTGCAACTAGTTACTGATTAGACTTACTACTAAGGACTTGCCTTTAACAAACAAAAAAAATTCTTAATGATTCCAGAATTAGTTAGTGATCAACAGTGATAAATACAAAAAAAAAATAATTTTAGAACTAGTCAGTGATTAGGAGTGGTAAAGACCAATTAATTAAACTTACCAGTAATGATTTACCTTAAAAAAAGTGCTAATAATATTAGAACTAGTTGGTGATTAATAGCGCTAAATACTAATGTATTAGACATACCAATAGTGACTTAAACTTTAGAAAAAAAAATAACGATTTTATACCTTGGGGGATGGACTTAGTATTCTTGTATCAGCAATTAAGTTTTAGAATTTTATTATTTTATTTATGTTCACAAACTGTGACTGTTCAACCCCATCAAATACTTATAAATGAGATGCAACATTCTAAAAGAATAGAGATGGTGTGTGTAATCTATGTACCAGGTAGTCCATAGACTGTCCACGCTGAATAAACTGTGGCCTAGGTTATTGTTCAAGTTGCAGGAAAACGTGTTACAATATTACTAGAACACATTGTTGATGCTCATGAAATGAAGTTACAATTGTCTGCAGTGCATCATAGCCGCTGGGCAAATTTAACTTCGTTGTAGTTGTGTTTCAGCGAGGTGTAAAGTGGACAGTCGGATCTGGCCTGCCCCGCCACAATGCAAGGCTCGGCTTAGCCTTGCTCTCCTAGAACTTGGCCTTCTAGGTCTAAAAAATAAGGTTAATGGGACGTGTGGTCTATTTTTATTTATAGAGTTAAATTTTTCATTTTATGAACATTATTTAAGTCTCAATACATATATATAAAGACATTATTGATCTGAATAATGATATTATTAGTTTCAATTTATTATTTTAGAATAATGATAATATATGGTATATATTATACCCCTGGATTATGATATCATTGTATCTATTTAAAAAAAAATCCTTAGAATTATAGTGTTTATTGCTTAAAATTAAATTAGTATTCAAAATCATGTTTTAAAAATTTCCTCAACCAATATTCATATTGTTCCTTTGATTTTATCCCCTGCTGGAAGAAGGGTTCAAGAACGACTACCAAAAAAGAAGACAGAGACATTTTTTTTTTGTTTCAAAAAACTATATTTTGTTTTAGAACTGTGTGAGATCCTCCACATATTTTTTTTCTTTGTTTTTGTCTAAGATGCAATGGCTTTTGTGTAATGCCCAATTAACTCATAATCAGCTAGTAATAAGCATTTTGCATATCTATACATTTAACGAACACGTTATTGAATTTTGAGCATATAGAAAGCATATCTTACGAGCATGAGTACTCATTATTTATAAGATTGAATCATGCATAAACGTGCTTATATTCATAAACATGACATTGAAATATTAATATATAATCTAACATGTTTTTCAAAAGTTCTAATTACAGTGAAAAGCTCAGTTTTTCGGTAAGGAAGATTAGAGTGATAAATGGTTACAAATTGTTTGGAAAGTATTTTTCTATTTTAAATGCATTTTAAACTAATTGTTTTGTCCATTTATATATTTGAATCGGACAAATTTGATTGGAATTAAAAGTATGCAAAATGGTGCAATTTGATTGGCTTGTTGACTAGGTTATAGAGAATTGAATTACTTTTGCTTATACTAGATTTAAGTGGCTAGTTATTAGTTAAATTATCTTACTCAGCACTCTTTCCGCATGTCAAACCTAAGAAAAAGATAGCAAAAGCAACCAAGCAAGCTTCTCCCTTCACTTACCCAACTTAGACTAAGTCAAATGAACTAGAATGTTCATTTTTGCCTCTTTCTTTTCAAGTATGTCTGAAAACATCCAGCACTCTCCCCACTTTCTTCTCGCTATTTTTCACGTCCTAAAGCTTACAAAAAAATAAACAAGACTATAGAATTTCGAGTTACACAAAGCATGCCAAGTTCTCACTGTTTTAAGTTTGAAAATTTAGTGTTTAACCTCCAATAGATGTCACGCACCAGAGTACGGGAGGTGACGTAACGGTTTAGTTGAATTAATTAAATAGAAATTTAATTAAAAACATGCATTTAAAAATTAAGAAATTATTTATGAAAAGGTGATAATTTTAAAACTTTTTAAGGTGAGCAATTTTAAACAAATAAGAATAACAAAATAAACAATAAGAAAACAATAATTAAGAAATAAGGAAAAATGAAAATGGGTCATATTAACCCATGTCTTGTGCACACACATAGTACTGACAATATTATGTTATAGGCACAGTCCAAATAAGGAAGGAGTTAAAGAATTACATGCCTTGATTTTTTTTTTTTATAATTTAAACAACCTACTCGATTCCTTTACTGCTCGTGTGTCCTATCTGTGGACTCCTCTTTAAACTTAAGCTGAAATCCACCTAGGGAGAAAAGGTTTTAAAACAAATAAAGGTGAGTGTAAGGCTCAGTAGAACTGTATTTTGCAAACAGATATTTAATTGAAATATAATTTTACCTTTTAGAACAAATAATAGAAAACAGAGTTAAAGAAATAAAATCATTCAAATATATCCTTTAAAAATAGTCCATCCAGAAAGTATTTTTATATTTTTTTCTGGACAAACCATATTTACATCACCACCGAAGTGGTCCAGTTGGGTTTCGGGACCTGTCCCCAAGGTCACGCACTACACGACCCGATCTCTAATATGGCATCATGCCCTAAAATATATATATACATATCGTTCTATAATTATTAAAATCTCTATTTACTCAATATAGTCATTTACATTCATTATGAGGTTTACTATGAAACCACCTCAATTCTCCTGTTTATGAAATCAGTCAATAAAAATCCTTTTTCAGCCAATCGTTAAAAACATTTTTGTTAAAAATTCTTTTAAGGCCAAAATCCTATGAAAACTAGGTTACCAAGAAAGAAGGGTAGAAGTCCTACCTCAATACTCGTGTTAGTGTGACGGCCTACCAAACCTCATGTTCGAGCTGTCGATCTACGACCATCGGTATGCCGAACCTAAGAGTTTGACATGTCGACCGAGCAAAAATCATGATTTTTATAAAATATAATTTTTAATGCAATTCATCAATTTTATTTTTAACAATTCAAAAACATAAAATTAGAGACTTAAGAAATACCTTGGAACGCCGTCATCTATCTTCTAGATCCGCTTTTTAGATCTGTCTTCTCCCAACAATTATTTAATTACAAAATTCTTACAAATTTAAAATTAAATAATAATTCCTAGACGGAGATGATAGTCTAGCATCTAATTATATGAAAAACCTAAATACACATTCTAACCTCCAAGAAACCATAACCGATATTAATTAATTAATAAATAATTAAATAATAATTTAATCAACCATAATTAATTAAACATTCACCACATAATCCATGACAACATATAAATATATAGAAACCTAGAGTGCTAACTCTCTATAAAATTAAATTCAAGCATAGGAGAGATAAAGATCACATAATTTATATGTATAGCATGATCACAAACTTGTAAATTTATGTAAAAACCATGGCTCTAATACCAATGTTGGAAAAATAGTGCGCAGCAGAATTTTAAAAATTTTTATATCAGAGTATTTTTCAAAACACAAGTTTGACATGCTATATGTATAAATTAACTAGACCTTATTAACCTTGTAGAGAAGTAAGAGAAGTAACGTTCATTGAAAAGCTCCCGAAATCCTTGTAGAGAAGTAACGTTCTAGAAGAGCCTCAATCAATTGGTCTTCTTTGCTATTCTCTATCCACAATCAAAGTGAGTGTGGGCTTACACGTACAACTCTTCCACCAGGTGACTCTCCTTCCAACCAATTGAGAGAACCCAAAGCTAGTGTTTGTGATTTGTGAACAAGAGCTCTTAAGGAGTTTTAGAATCTCACCAGCAGAGTTTCACTCTTAATCTCTCAATTGATCTAAATAACTTATGAGATTCACTCCCTATTTATAGAGGTTGGGTCTAGGGTCAGTCCTTATCAGATAAGGTCTCAAAAATTTGAATCAGAATCAAATTTGGATCAATATCGGATGAAATCCGTGTAAAAATGCGTGATTTTTATTTCATACATAGGTAGTCTGATCTGCCTAACTGGCAGGCCGAACTTGCCTCATCTGCAGGCCGAACTTAAGGATCGGCATGCCGAATTATCAAAAAAAAATCTCAGCGAATCTTTTATTTTTCACCTAAGATTCTATAGGATAAAGCCTCAATTTTAATTCAAATAACCCAATAGAGAAGTTATCTAATCAAAACAACTTTATCTAGATAATCTCTAGGATAATAAATAAATTCCTAATAATTCTACAAGTTTATCTTGATTTAATTTATCCAAAATTAGATCAACTGATAAACAGACAAGAATTTTTCGATCCTAATAATTCAACAAGTTTATCTTGAATTAATTTTGTTACAAAATTAATTTAATCGATAAATAGACATGAATTATTTGATTCTTTCAAATTTCAACCAATCTAATAAATCTGACATAAGTCACCAATTATTGAAAAAACACATCGTATTGTTACAGGATTTCGTGAGCTAGCAAAGGGGACCAAATGGACATATATAGTTCAAGCTCCTGAAAATTATGAAACCCAATATCCCAGATATACATTTCATAATTATCAACTCAAACGCTACTCCACTAAAAGCTTGGAGCTGCACTCTCGAACTCTATAGAATTACGAAGCCCGAGTTGCTAAGTCTCCGTGACATATCATATTGTATCATATCCCCATAGGATTATCCATAATAGGCTTAAGGACAAGTTCTGTCTTACCTTCTCGATTATTTTTATCGTACGTTCTAGTATCTCACCATAAAAAAACTTACCATCCAAAAACAGTATACCATTTGGTTACACCTATGAATCCAAATGGTTGAGTGTTCTAGTTTTTCAATTACAGGATAATGCATATAAGAGGATATCACTACTCCTAAAGAGGAGCTATGGATTCTATATTTATGAATAACAGGTTTACGTTATCAAGAGTCATGCCTCCAACATACTGACATACATACCACTATTAAAATGTGGGTGTCACTCTTTGGTACATCAAAAGACACAAGCCAAGACAACGGGCCCACTATTCATCTCAGGATTAAGACACAATATAAATGATTGTCTAAAGTGAATCGATTTGTAGAGAAAAAATTATTAATCCAAATTTATTCACTTTATGTCCTGATCTAACACATCGTCACCTATGACAATGTAACAATGTTTCTATTCATGGAGTCCACCTCCGATGGCCAAGACAGACCATCTCTCAATAGGGATATAGACAACATAACAATCTTTATATGAATAAAGCACCCAACTTTATTTCCTCAATTGCGAATCTTACGATTTAGACCATCACCTTAACAATCGTGTCTTTCGCATAATCTGTCCATCATATGCCCAATTCTTAAAGGTTTATACTGACAGTCTCAGACTATTGTTTGCTTATCATATATTAAATAAATATGAACATAAAGAGGACCAAAATTTGGTATAAAATAATAAATAAATTCTTTATTGATAAAAATGTCTCCAAAAACATATTACATTTTAACTCCTTAGGGTATACATGTCTAACATGTGCAACCATAAATCATACTAAAATACCTTATCCTCTCATAGATCCAATATGGTACATGATAGAAAACCCTTCATAGGGGTTGGGACCATCATGTTCTTTCTATGGACCAATGATATAGGCCTTAGGTCCTCTCTTCAAAAACCTTCTCCTACTCAATCTTTTAAAATCAATGTTTTATTTTAAAAGACATGCATGAACAATTTTAAATGAGCGGCACTCTCTATTCTATTTGGCATGTTATCAATATTCATAGCAAATCATATTATAATGCAGACAAGCAAAGTAATCAAGTAAAGCTACAAGCAAAATAATGATAAATAACCGTAATGTTATAATTCCACCCTAGAGAAAAGAAAATAGAGATTACAAGAGAATAATCAAAACATGTTATCGATTCTTCATTCGTGAATCTTGAAGCTGTTTCCTTCTTTATACAATGCCCATTTATAAGTCTTCAATCTCATATGAATCAATACTTCAAATTTCTAATCATATCTAAATTTAATGGTTCTAAGAATTGTCCCAAAAAAAAAAAAAAACTGCACAAAAAACTACACCTTTTCTGAAAAAGTTTCCAGCTCTCTGCCGGCAAGATAATCTATGTGATCGGCTCATAGATCGGCCTACCGGTCATGACCCACCAGCCTACCAATCTTCATGGATTAGCTTGCCGGTTCATGATAGATCGACCTACCGAACTTGAAATTTGGCTTGCCACTAGAGCCACCTGATTTATGCCTCGCTGACAGCCTGCCAAACCTCACATCTGACTTGCAAGTTTGCCACCACTGGCCTGCCAAACTGGGGGGTCGGCATGTTGACCGAGTAGAAATCACCCTTTCCAAAAAATAGAATTTTTAATGCAATTCACCAATTTTATTTTCAACAATTCAAAAACATAAAATTAGAGACTCAAGAAATACCTAGGAATGCCATCATCCATCTTCTAGATCTGTTTTCTCTGAATGGTTATTTAATTACAAAATTCTTACAAATTTAAAATTAAATAATAATTCCTAGAAGATGATGATAGTTTGCCATCTAATTACATGAAAAACTTAGATACACATTCTAACCTCTAAGGAACCATAACAGTATAAATTAATTAATTAATAATAATTTAATTAACCATAATTAATTAATTAATAAACATTCACCATATAATCCATGATAACATATAAATATATAGAAGCCTTAGAGTGCCAACTCTCTAAGAAGTTAAATTCAAGCATATAAGACATCAAGATCACATAGTTTACACATATAGCATGATCACAAACTCAATAATTTACGTAAAAACCATAGCTCTGATACCAATTATTGGAGAAATAGTGCACAGTAGAATTTTAAAAATTTTATGTCAGAGTATTTTCTAAAACACAAGTTTGATACCATATATGTATTAGTTAATCATACCTTACTAACATTGTAAATGCTGAAAAGCTTCCTCAATCAATGTAGAGAAGTAACGTTCTAGAAGGACCTCAACCAACTGGCCTTCTTTGCTATTCTCTATCCATGATCGAAGTGAGTGTGGGCTTACACGTACAGCTCTTCCACTAGGTGACTTTCCTTTCAACCAATTGGGAGAATCCAAAGATAGTGTTCGTGATTTATGAACAAGAGCTCTTAGGAAGTTTTTAGAATCTCACCAGTAGAGTTTCACTCTTAATCTCTCAATTGATCTAAATAATAATGAGACTCACTCCCTTTTTATAGAGGTTGGGCCCAAGAGTCAGTCTTTATTAGATAACGCCTCAAAATTTGAATTAGAATCAAATTCAAATCAATAGTTGATGAAATCCACGTGAAAACGTGTGATCTTTTTATCGTAAGATCGGCATGCCTATCTGCCTAACTAGCATGCCGAACTTGCCCCATCGGCAGGCCAAACTTGAGGATCGGCATGCCAAACCTGTGATAAAAATCTCAACGAATCTTTTATTTTTCACTCCAGATTCTACAGGATAAAGTCTTAGTTTTAATTCAAATAACCCAATAAAAAAGTTATATAATCAAAGCAACATTATCTAGATAATCTCTAGGAAAATAAATGAATTTTTGATAATTTAACTAGTTTATCTTGATTTAATTTATTCAAAATTAAATCAACTGATAAATAGCCAAGAATTATCCGATCCTGATAATTCAACAAGTTTATCTTGAGTTAATTTTGTCATAAAATTAATTCAACCGATAAAAAAAATGAATTATTTGATTCTTTCGAATTTCAACCAATCGAATAAATCTGACATAAGTCACCAATTATTGAAAAAACACGCCGTATCATTATAGGATTTTTGTGAGCTAGCAAAGGGGATCCAATAGACTTATATAGTTCAATCTCCTGATAATTATGGAACCCAATATCCCATATATGCATTTTATAATTATCAACTTCAACGCTACTCCACTAAATGCTTAGAGCTGCACTCTTGAACTATATAGAATAATGAAGCCTGTATAGCTAAGTCTCCATAGCATATCATAGCATATTGTATCCCCATAGGATTATCCACAATTAGCTTAAGGACAAGTTCTGTCTTGCCTTCATGATTATTTTTATCTTATGTTCCATTATCTCACCATTGGAAAACTTACCATCCAAAGATGGTATACCATTTGGTTACACCTATGTATCCAAATGGTTAAGCGCTCCAGTTTTTTAATTATAAGATAATGCTTATAAGATGATATCACTACTCTTAAAGAGGAGCTGTGGATTCTATATCTATGAATAATAGGTCTACGCTATCAAAAGTTATGCCTCCAATGTACCAGCATGCATACCACTATTAAAATATAGGTGTCACCCTTTGGTACATCAAAAGACACAATTTAAGACAACGGGCCCACTATTCATCTTAAGATTAAGATATAATACAAATGATTGTCTAAAGTGAATCGATTTACCAAGAAAGAATTATTAATCCAAATCAATTCACTTTATGTCCTGATCCAACACATGGTCCCCTATGACAATGTGCAAATGTTTTCATTCGTGGAGTCTATCTCCAATGATTAAGACAAACTATCTCCCAATCGGGATATAGACAACATGAAAATCTTTACATGAATAAAGTGCCCAATTTTATTCCCTCGATTGCAGATCTTATGGTTTAGACCATCACCTTCAGAATCGTGTCTTCCATATAATCTGTCCATCATATGCCCAATTCTTAAAGGTTTAGACCGACAATCTCAAACTTTTGTTTGTTTAACATACATTCAACAAATATGAACGTAAAGAGGACAAGATTTAATATAATGTATAAATTCTTTATTGATAAAAATGTTTTCAAAAATATATTATATTTTTACTCCTTAGGGCATACACTCCTAACACTAGAGCTGTATTTTTTTGATGACATGAATTTTGTTGCATATTTTAGATAATATAGAGTGTCTAAAAGAATAATGTGTAAATTAATATTTTTAGGGTCATAGGAGCAAATATTATTGTTGTATAAAAATAATTATATATTATATTATGTTATAATATATTTACCTTGTATTATTACAATACAGTATATAAGATTATGCTATATATATTATATTATATTATATTAGACTATGTTATATATATTATATTATATTTTATTATATTATAAATATATATGTATATATATATATGCAAATGTTTAATTAAAAGAAAGAAAAAGACATATGTCGTGGGAAAAATAAGAAAAAGAAGAAACCTAATTTGATTTGGATCATACTCATAAAAAAACAAACAAGGAAAATCTAATTAGATTAGGATTATATTTATCTAAAAAAGGAAAAACCTAATTAAACTAGGACTAGGGTTACTTATACCTATAAATATGTGGCTTCAAATACAAATATTATTCCTATCCCTTTTTTTTATCTCCATCTTTTCTCATATTCCTCCATGCTTTTATGCTCTCTTGTCTTCCTTAAACCTCACATGCCATTAGTTTGGAATTTTGCTTTCTTCAATATTTTCTCTCTCAAAGAATTTATTACTCTTATTTTCTTTCAAGCCAAAGTAGAAGGAATTCTTTTTAGGGATTTTATATGCAAGTCTTCGTATTTGTTGAAGAAAACATAAAAAATTAAGGTATGGTTTAAAGGTTTTTATGGTTTCAATTTTTATGATTAATATATATTATCTTGTGACAAACTTTGTTAGAAAATTATTTTTTATATTATGAATGTATATGCATATATGTTTGTATGAAAGGTTTGGATTTGTCATGTTTGGTTTGGAACTACCTACCCTTACTCCTCTCATGACGACATGCCTATGATATTAATGGTGCAATGCTTGGGCCCCTAAAGATAAAATGAATGATGTTTTAATATAAAAGTTTAAATAAAAAGATATATTGTATATGAACCTATGCCTCGTGTATTACAATGATTACAATTACGTTTATGTAATGATTTTTATGAAATATTTTATGTTGTGAGATAAGAATGTGTACTTACTAAGATTATGCTTACATAGTTTTATATTACATTGCAGATAAAGATAAGATGCAGGTTGACTAAGATGAAGGATAATGATAGACGTGTGTGCAAGGAGTGTTGGATTGCAAATGGAGTCATGTCATGAAAGGAATTTAAACTCAAGCAAAATTTAATATATTATATTCTGCATTTTTTTTAATTATTTGAGACTTAGTTCTATTTGTGATATGTTCTTTTGAATATATGTTTTGTTGAATACAAAATTGTGTTTCTAGATTTTGGTCTTTAGTTTTACTTTATATATATATATATATATATATGCATATATTTCTTGAGATGTTTCTCTGAGTGTTGTTGATTGTATCAAATTTCTTATTAGTAATTATTAAGTTTACAGTAAAAGCAATGTTCTTTGTGGCGCCTGTAAGGGAGTGTTGCATTATAATCATATGGAACTACAATAAACACACTCTTAAACTCTTATTACATGCCTTAATCTCAAATAAACAAAATTAAATCAAACTTAGAGAATAAAAAAATAGAAAAGTTTAGGATTTACCCTTGTGGACAATTCTTAATCAATCCTCCTAAATTTTCTTTTCTTTCCTCTTCTAGATGTGGATAGATTTGGGTGAGGAAATAAGAAATTTTTGAACAAAAGAAAGGAGAAAGGCCATGGGTCCTAGAGAGAATAAGGAATGGAAGTTTTCTTTCTTAATGAAATGGAGAGAAAAGAAAAAAAATGGTCTCTTGTTGATGACAACTCCTTTTATAGACTTAATGCTAATTAGACTTTACTTTCTAATCTTGAGAGCTTTAAAAAGTGAAAATCATGCTTAAATGACCCTAATGGTAGCACCAACCTGTGGGTAAAGGGAGGGAAAATTTTTCTATGATTGAATAATTCATGTCCATCTTTTGTGAATAGTGCAAGGCAAGGTCTCTTTTAGAGACAATATCCACTTTGTGGGTCTCTTTTTGGACTTTTTGGAAGGTTTGTCTCCAAATTTCTCCAAAGTATGTATTTTTTGACTAGTTGGGGAAACTAGCTACCTGGCAGGAGAATTTTGGTTTCTATTGGGTCCTCTATCCTTGCTTATCTAGTCCAAGTCTAACCTCTGAATTTATGAGTAACGGTGTTGTCTCTAAATTGCATACTAAAGTAAGATTATTATTAATCTTAGAGCTATTCCTTGATTATATAATACCTAGATTTAACTTTTTCCGTGTTTGTCTCAGAATTGAAATAGTTTCTAGCAATATCAATTTTTGAGTCCATATAGCATTTTTACCGAAAATGCTACTCGTATATCTCAACTTCTTACTAGTAGGCAATTAAGGACATATTGTGCATTAAGTGTTTCTCTTTGAATACTGCTAATATCATATTATACTTTAAAATCTTCTTCATGGAATTTTTAAGTTTAATAGTTTAAATTTTATTTCACCTTAAATCATGGTGAAAAATCATAAACCAATTTATTTTGCTCTAATGAGCCATGAAATATAGTTTTAATATTTAATAAGAATTTTGAAATTTATTTTATAATTCCATAAAATTCATAAATCTTAACATGAGAATTTTCAGAAAATCCTTAATCTCAATATTTAAATTCTAACATAAATTTCGAGGGTTTTTGGATCTTGAAAGGATTTTTAATAGCATTCTCATATCGCTGAATGGTGTTTTATATTACCGAATTCACTTTAATCATAGAATCGTGGAATTTCATGAATATTTACATGAAATAAATTTTTGGGTCTTTTAAGAAAAATCCTTGACTTGAATATTTGGATTTTAATGGTATAACCGATTAAGTGTTTAATTATCTGACCGAAATTTTGCTTGGGTCTATTAAGGATTATATTGACTTGTCTTAAGTTAACATTTCTCTTAAAGTCTACACTCTTTCTTATCCATTCAACTTATTATCTAACATCTTGGTTTACCGCTAAGCTTTCTACCTGAAAATTTGCGGTTATTTCTAAACTGGTTCAACGTGTATAGTATGACTGAGCATGTCATGTTGTTATCTTATAATTCTTATCGAAACCAGTGCTCATAAGCTCTAAACTTATGCTTCATACAAAATTAATGCTGTAGTTTATAGAAAAATGCATAATCAATTATCTTATTAATTACTTACATCTTTCTAGATATTAAGTTTGGAGCTTCATACGAATTAATGCTGTAGTTTATGGAAAAATCCTTAATCAATTATACTTATTAATTACTTATATCTTTTTGGATATTACATAAGCCATTAGTACAGGGGCTATTCATGAGATGACTTTTAAATTTAAGAACTATTTATAAGACAAAATTGATTACACACATTAATTTTAAAGAAAGAAAAGAATTGGAGGACCATTCATAAATGCAACTTTTGGAGGAGGAAAAAGGAAATGCCATTTAATTAAAAGAAAATCAAAAAATAAATAAAGAAAGGTATCTCCATACAATTTTGCGGAGCAATCATTGAATTACTAGTAAAGCTTGGAGTTTTGCTTTAGATTTCAAATAGGTTGAGGATTTCTATATATATATATATATATATATATATGTTGAGGAGTTGGCTTATTTGGGGTGTGATGAGTGTGGGAAGAGATAAATAATACCATTGACTTTTGTTTAATTACATTAAGACTATAGTAGCTGTTTTTTATTTTTATTTTTTTATGTTACGTGAGGAGTGTTTAAAAAATTATGGGATGTGAGCAATAGGTTTTTATAAACTTTGACTTTCTTGTGGATGAGCTCATAAGACACAGTTTGGTTGTCGTACTTAGATTTGTTGATGTAGTATATTATGTAGTGGCAGCGCAACTTCCGAGCAATCTCATCGTCTCAATCCTTATATGAACTCTTACCAAATGATTTCTCTTTATCCTTTTTGTTTATTTTTTCCAACAATGATAACAAGCAATCTATAATAAATTTAGACGTTTAGGCAATGTTCGGAGCGATGAAACTATCAATTCAAAATAAATCTAGTCGCAAACTTTGACCGGTTAAAAAATAGTTTTTCTATTGCACTCCTTCACTGGTAGTGTCATTTTTTAATCATTAAATGTAATCAAGATGACGTTAAACTAGAGCAATTTTGTTTAAGCTATAACAATTTTATTTAATTCTGTAAGATTATAATTTTGTTTTAAACAAAATAATAAAATCTAGTCTAAAAAACGCTACATATTAGACTAAAGTTTACAGTGTTGTAAGTAGCAAGGTTATATCTTATAGAGATGAAAAAGATTTTTCATTAAAATATGCAAAATGATGAGTTTGAATCCACACAGTCTCTATTAAGTGCTTGTTTGGCATTTTGGTTGAAACCAACGGTGCCAACCAACAAACAATGTAAAGCTCTCAATAGCTACAGTAAAAAATAAAAAGTTGCTATAATATAAAGCCATCATATGTTACAGTTTTCAAACCATTATTTACAACTTCAACCGTTCTTTCAAACACCTTATAAAAACTAAAAAGTTTAAATCTTCATCTTTAAGTTCGAAAAAAAAAAAAAAAAAGAAGACAACTTGATGGAGCTAAAAAATAGTAAAACCGTTGAACACTCCGCTCTTACTTTTTTCATTAAACTCTTATCCCCAAGGGACTCATCTCTCTAGCCCTCATTCTAATTTATCTCTTTATGTTTCCCCCTTTTTTTTTCCTTGCTATTTTCATCAAACTTGTAACCTCTGAGGGACTCATCTCTCTTTCCCTCATTCTAATTGTCATTCTCTCTTTATGATTTCCTTTTTTCTTCATTCTTTTCTTGTTTTCCTGTTCCATATCCATTTCAATATCTATCTCTTTGGATACTCAATGCTTGTTTGGCAGCATGGTAATAGTTCCAACCAACAAACAACATAATGTTCTCAGCTACGATGAATTGCTTGTAAAGTTACACCAACAACTTCAGTAACAACTCTTCCAAATAACCTACTAAATGTAAAAAATGTAAAATATATTCATCACGGATTTTGCCTTTTCTTTTCCCAGTTTTGATAACAAATAGAGGATAATATATTAGCAGATTAGCTGTTAACGGACTGGACATTAGCAATTCAAAGAAAGAACGGAAAATAAAATGAAATAAGAAAAAAAAAACTTTGAATGAAAATAATAGAAAGAAAATAGTGAACGGAAAGAAAATTAATGGAAAATGTGATGGTGAACAAAATTTTGTAATGGCTGCACAAAACACTACAGAATAAAAATCAATGGGAAATGTGACCGTAAGCAAAATTGTTTCTTTATGTTTTGCTACGTTTAGCGTAGGAAAGAGATGACGTTTAAAAGATAAAGAAGACTAATGATAATAACACCACCATGAACTTAAAAGATGTCTCATAAATGGTTTCTTCGTTTGAATTTTGGATATGAATCGTTAACTTTGTCTTATAAAAAAGTCGTTGAACTATTTTCTCTCCTTAAAAATAGTCCTTATATTAAAAATTAAACTAAATTTAATCCTAAACTAAAATGATATGCTAATTAGGTATGCGGATCATATAAACTAATGAAGGATAAATAAAAGAACTACATATACATGTAACTAGGTAATTTATATTTATCAATGGTTTTGAAGATATTATACTAATATTATATACCATATACAAATCTGCCTTACATATGATAACCCCCAGGTCTAGATTACACCGTATACAAATTAAATCAAGAAAAGTAATTTTTTTTTTTTGTTGAAAAACTCAAAAGAAAGTTACAAAGACAATACAGATGATAATTGACTTCATAATACATAAGATAAGATCCTTCAATGAGACATGATCAATCAATAAAATCTGATACCTTTATTACGTATGTCAGAGGCTCCATAATAGGAAAGTACCTCAGCATACTAAAACTCAGCACATGTAAACCTCTTGTTGACTGGGCTTCTATGATCGGATTTTTCCAATCGATTGAAGGGCAAAACTCAATAGCACGAAGGCCACCACCTACAAAAGTCTCTAAGCATTGTAGGTGGTGGCCTTTGCATTATTGAAAAAAAAAATAATCTCAACGCAAAGAAAGGGTTCATGTGCATGGTTCATTAATATAATTTGTAGAAAAAAAAATTGCAATACATAACCATATTATTGTTATGAAATTGAAATTCAACATAATACTTAGAAATCTTAAAAATATCTTCAATTACAAATTATTATAATTATATCATATTTTATACTATATAATTATATAGTAATTATTTTAATAATATTATTTTAGAATGTAGGTAAAATATTTATAAACAGGAGTGATATTTTGATTCAGTAAACGTAATTAGATCATTTGTCTCATTAATCCTAATTTGTTTCTTACTTATTTATTTGCTCACTAATTTTTCGGGAACAATGTGACAAGTTTTTTAAATTATGGTACATTTGGTGTTGGTTATTAGGGGCCGTTTTGTATTTACTCACTAAAAATTATTGCCCAATAGTGCAACTTGAGAAGTAAATCTAGGATTGACCAACTAGTAAAATACCTTTAATAATGATTATAATTCTAAATTTACCCAGTAACAAATAAAAAGAGAATCTTTAAAATATTTGCTTATAATCAAATTTTGTATTTTTTTTCAACAGACACACCATGTTGAAAATTATTATTAAGAATGTATATACAACATATATATTAAAACATATCTTGCCAATTGCCATGACCTGAGCTATATAGTGCTTTAAAACTACTCGTAAATAACTCACATAATTACATGTATATGTAGTTCCTTGATTATCCTTTAGTAATTTATATGATTTTTTCTTTTTCTTTAAATGACGTAATTTATATGATTTAAATTCATAGAATAAAGTTAGTGCAACTTTTGTTATAATAACCGTTTCAAAATATAGAAAATAGTTAAGGGACTTTTTATGAGATAAAGTTAATGTTTTTTATTCAAAATTTAACACGGAGATTTTGTGAGACATTTTTGTGTAATTTATGGACAAAATTTACTACATAAACTAGTTCTACAAAGAAAAAATTTTAAAACTATTAATTTATCCGTATAAACAAACACAAACACTTATTTACATTGACAAAATCATTATTCTATAAACATTCACTTCCAGTACAGTAACTTTTTCATATATGAAAATTTGATCGCTCAAATTAAAATGTTATCATCAATAGTTTTTGTTTTTATTTTTTGTTTTTTATGTAGTTCCCCTCATACTTTTATTTGCTTCTAACAAATAACATAAAGAATAAGATTCAAACTAACAAACTCAAACAAAGCCAAGAGGACTTTCGGGTGGATTGTGGGGATGGTCTTCTTGGTGACATAAAAAGTTATCTTTCACCTTTAGTTAGACGATCAGTATCTCAATGCTTTGGCAAATAAAGGTCGGCCACATAGCTAATGTCATTCACCCAGCCGATGCAAACTATTTCGACCACATAGTTGAAGACAAGAGGTCACTCAACTAACTGATGCAGATGAAGTCAGCCACAAAGCTATAGGGATAGCCAAAGAGACACTTGGTTTTATTCATGAAACGCTCCAAAATTAATTGAATGTTATTAGTAAGTAAAATAGTGGATTAGTGTGCCATAACTAATATTTTAAGCTTAATTTGATCATTTTGTGGGATTTCTGAATTAATGTTATTATTTATTATTTTAATGAGTTTTAAATTACTCTTAATTATTTTTAATTGTTATTTTAAATTTTAAAACAAAACAATTTATCAAATGACCAATACATCCCATTTTGGAAAATCCCGTGCGGGACGTGGTATTGTTTGAAAACTGTCTTCCTTTTCTTTTATAAAACCTCTCTCTCCCTCTTCCTTTCCCTTATTCTTTCGCTCTCCCTCATTTTCTCTCTCTTTCTTTCTCTCGGTTTCTCACTCTCTCTCATTCCCTCTCAAAAATTTTTGAAACAAAAATCAATTCCAAGCTTCGGGTTAGTGGATTGAAGGCTCGGGAACGAGATTTGGCAACCACAACTACGATTTAAAGCTGTGATTCGATGTTAGTTATGAAATTTCTAAGCTTTTTAAATTTTTCAAATTTCTTGGTATTTTGAAATTTAAGCTTTTCTAAGCTTAGAAAACTATCAATCTAAATTAGAGGAACATAGAATAACTAGGATTTAAGCTTTGTTTGATCAAAAACAGATTTAAATCAAGATTTTCTATTTTTCTCTTTTTTTTTTCTATTTATAGGATTTTTTAAAATCTTTGTCCAAATCTTGTTTAAATTGGTTTAAAAGTGTTTTATGATGTTTTTTTATCATCTATTGATGTTACCCATGCTTGAGAATTGAGAAAAATAGGTTAGAATAAAGATTTGGGCTCGAGGAGGTCGAAACCCATACTTGAAAAATTTTAAAATTTTTTCAGATCGGCAGGCCGAAGTTGAAGTTTGGCAGGCTGGATTCATAAGTTTGGCACGCCAGATTCATACGACTGGTAGGCCAAACCTACAAAAGTTTAGCCGGCCAAACTAGGGCGATCGGCAGGCCTACCGGGTATAGTGAGATTTTGTTATTTTTCACCTGTTTTCATTATTTTGAATCCCAATTTAGATTTTAACAACATAGTATAATTTTATAAACCCAAATGGCACATTAGGACACCATTAGATAGTTTAGTGGCATAGGATATCTTAAGCTAGATACTGATAGACTTAGTTATTATACATTTAAGATTGTTCGTGGTTCCGTGAAGCTGATGTATAGCAGACCGAGATTATGATGTGGGGCACTGGCATGAGTACTGAGGTAGGATTTCTACCCTTTTCTTTGGTAACCTAGTTTTTAAAATGATTTGGCCACCAAAGAGATTTTAACAAAAATGTTTTTAATGATGAATTGAGAAAAAAAAAAAAAAAGGATTTCATTGATAGTTTTTATAAACAATAGACTGAGGAGATTTTCATAATAAACCTCATAATGAATATGAATGAGAATACTTGGTAAAAAGAGATTTTAATAATTATATATATATATATATATATTAGGGCATGATGCCATATCAGAGATCGGGTCGTGTAATGCACGACCTTGGGGACAGGTCCTGAAACCTAGCTGGGCCACTTCAGTGGTGAATATTATGGTTTACCCGAAAAAGATAAAAGGTACTTTCTAGACAAACTATTTTTTTTAATAAAATCTATTTAAACAAATTTATTTATTTAACTTTATTTCCTAATTCGCGCGCTAAAGATCTAGAGGTGTTATCTATATGGGGCGATATTTCAGGTTTTCTCCGGCCATAAGAGTTTGAAGTATTTGTTCACTTAGAGGGATTTGAACTTGAGGCAGTAAAGGTGGATGGAATACATGGAGGATTATGATTTCGCGCTGTAGTATCATCCTGGAAAAGCTAATGTAGTCGCGGATGCACTCAGTCAAAAGTGTTCAGGTATATTTGCATGTCTGGCTCTTGAAGATTAGAAAAGACATGCAACAGTGAGTGAGTATAGGCTACAGTATTATGAAGACTATGATCGTGTTTCGGTGTATCACATGGAGACCACCCCAACTCTAGTTCAAATGGTGAAGTAGAATTAGTGGCGAGACCAGTACCTTTAGGGAATCTGGATGCGAATTCAAAATAGAGAGCAGTTTGAAGAATGGAGGATACGTGAGGATGGATCGTTGTACTTTAGGGAGTGTCTAGCAGTTCCAGTAAACGCGGAAGTAACGAAGACCATAATAGACGAAGCCCACAAGTCTCAATTCGTCATTCATCTAAGAAGCATGAAGATGAATCATGATTTGAAGAGGTAATATTGGTGGAGAAGTATGAAGAAAGATGTCCAAGAATACGTGGCCAAGTGTACAACTTGTCTTCAGGTGAAAGCCAAGTATCAAAAGCCAGCAGGTCAGCTTCAGCCACTTCTTATTCTAAGGTGGAAATGGGAACACATCACGATGGATTTCCTTATTGAATTGTCAAGGACAGAGCAAAGACATGATGCGATTTGGGTCGTGGTCGACAGGTTAACAAAGTTAGCTCATTCCATTTCGTTCAGGTTGACATGTTCAAAAAGAGTTCTTGGAGAATTGTACCATAGAACATAGTGCGGTTGCATGGAGTTCCTTTGTCTATCACCTCAGATAGAGATACCAGATTCAATGCCAAGTACTAGAGAAGCTTTCAAGAGGCTTTGGGTACAGATTTGAACATCAGCACGGCATTTCATCCTCAAACTGATGGGCAATCTGAGTGGGTCATTCAGATTCTTGAAGACATGTTGCATGCATGTGCGTTAGACTTTGACAAAAATTGGAAAAGATACTTACATCTAGCGGAGTTTGCATACAACAACAGCTATCAATCGAGTATTGGTATGGCACCATTTGAAGCACTGTATGGACGATTGTGTCGGTCATTGGTGTGTTGGACTGAACCAAAAGATAGAATTATCTTTGGACTAGATGAGATTCGCGATAGTAATGAGAAGGTCGCCATAATTCGAGACTGATTGAAGGTAGCTCAGAGTCGATAGATGAGTTACATGGATAGAAGACGTCGATCCTTCGAATTTGAGGTAGGAGACTTTGTTCTCTTGAAGGTATCGCCTTGTAAAGGCATAAGGAGATTTGGAGTAAGTGGCAAGCTCACGCCAAGATATGTTGGACCCTTTAGGATCTTACAACGAGTTGGAGTGGTTACTTATCGACTCGACCTTCCTCTAGAACTTTCGCATGTTCATGACGTATACCATGTATTGATCCTTCGGAAGTGTTCGCCTGAGCAAGATAAGATCATTTCATTCTAGGACATACAGATTCAGGAAGACACGACATATGAAGAAGTGCTGATTCAGATCATTGATCGAAAAGTGATTAGTTTGCATCGTCACGACATTTCGTTAGTAAAGGTTGTGTGGCAGCATCACGGGGTTGGTGAAGCCACTTGGGAGTTAGAATCGAATATGCGGGAGTTGTATCCATATTTTTTTTGTTTTTGATTCAGGTTGTAAATTTTGAGGGCGAAATTTCTTTTAAGGGTAGAGAGGTATAACGACCCAAAATTAATTAAATGTTATTAGTGAGTAAAATGATGGATTAGTGTGCCATAACTAATATTTTAAGCTTAATTTGATCATTTTGTGGGATTTCTGAATTAATGTTATTTTTTATTATTTTAATGAGTTTTAAATTACTCTTAATTATTTTTAATTGTTATTTTAAATTTTAAAATAAAACAATTTATCAAATGACCAACACGTCCTATTTTGGAAAACCACGTGCGGGACGTTGTATTGTTTGAAAACTGTCTTCCTTTTCTTTTATAAAATCTCTCTCTCCCTCTTCCTTTCCCTCATTATCTCGCTCTCCCTCATTTTCTCTCTCTTTCTCTCTCTCGATTTCTCACTTTCTCTCATTCCCTCTCAAAAATTTTTGAAACAAAAATCAATTCCAAGCTCAGGTTAGTGGATTGAAGGCTCGGGAATGAGATTTGACAACCCAACTACGATTTAAAGTTTTGATTTAAGGTTAGTTTTGAAATTTCTAAACTTTTTAAAATTTTCAAATTTCTTGGTATTTTGAAATCTAAGCTTTTCTAAGCTTAGAAAGCCATTAATCTAAGTTAGAGGAACATAGAATACCTAGGATTTAAGCTTTATTTGATCAAAAACGGATTTAAATCAAGATTTTCTATTTTTCTCCATTTTTCTCTATTTTTGGGATCTTTTAAAATCTTTACCCAAATCTTGTTTAAATTAGTTTAAAAGTATTTTATGATGTTTTTCTATCATCTATTGATGTTACCCATGCTTGAGAATTGAGAAAAACTGGTTAGAATGAAGATTTGGTAGGCTAGATTCATAAAATGAGTTCGGTAGGTCAGTTTAAACCTACATAAGTTCGGTAGGCCAGATTCATACGATCGGCAGGCCAAACCAGGGCAACCGACAGGCCGACCGAGCATGGTGAGATTTTCTTATTTTTCACCCGTTTTCACCGTTTTGAATCTCGATTTAGATTTTAACAACATAATATAATTTTATAAACCCAAATGGCACACTAGGACACCATAAGATAGTTTAGTGGCATAGGATATCTTAAGCTAGATACCGATAGACTTAGTTATTATACATTTAAGGTTGTTCGTGGTTCCGCGAAGCTGACAAATAGCGAACATGGATTATGGTGTGGGGCACCAGCACGAGTATTGAGGTAAGACTTCTACCATTTTCTTTGGTAACCTAGATTTTAAAATGATTTGGTCGCCAAAGAGATTTTAACAAAAATGTTTTCAATGATGAATTAAGTAAAAAAAAAAAGGCTTTCATTGATAGTTTTAATAAACAGTAGACTGAGAAGATTTTCATAATAAACCTCATAATCAATATAAACGAGAATACTTAGTAAAAAGAGATTTTAACAATTATAGAAAGATATATATATATATATATATATATTAGGGTATGATGCCACATCAGAGATTGGGTCATGTAGTGCGCAACATTGGGGGCAGGTCCTGAAACCCAGCTGGGCCACTTCGGTGGTGAATATTATGGTTTGCCCGGAAAAAATAAAAGATATTTTCTAGACAAACTGTTTTTTTAATAAAATCTATTTAAACAGATTTATTTATTTAACTTTATTTCCTAAGGTAAAGTTTTATTTAAATTATTTATCTATTTTAAGATATAGTTCTACTGAGCTTTTCGCTCACCTTTTATTTGTTTTAAAATTCTTTCCCCCTCTAGGAGGAAGCAATACAAGAATCAAGTAGGTTATTTGAGTAGTAAAAATTAAGGCATGTATTACTTAACTTTTTTCTTTACTTTGGACAGTGGTTGTAATTTAATATTGTCTGTACTATGTGTGTATACAAAATATGGGTCGGTGGGACCCATTCTTGTTTTCCTTATTCCTTAATTTTCATTTCTTCGTTGTTTATTTTGTTATTCTTATTTGTTTAAATATTATAACTGCTCGCTTTAAAAAGGTTTTTTTTTTTTTAAATTATCACTTTTTCATTAATAATTTCTTAATCCTTAAACTCATGTTTTAATTGAAATTCTACTTAATTAACTTAACCAACGCTCTATGTCACCTCCCGTATGGTGGGGCGTGACAATTCACCTCATCCACATTCACCTTGGCCATATTCACCTCATCCATATTTACCCCAGCCTTGTTCACCTCGGCCATATTTACCTCAGTTGTATTTACCTCATCCATATTCACCGTGGCCTATATAGAAAATATGTCAAAATCATCACAATATTTGACCTCGTGAATGAATAACTACAAAGTTATTTAAAATCCAAGAATTATTAAAAATCGTGTTTAATATTTAAATTGAAGATCTCCAAGATGGTGATAAGTACCCAATCTTATTAGAATCTACAAAGTTCTAAATATAGAAAAGAGATAAACTCAACAGAAGATCTTATCAGAGTCCTCAAGCAAATTAGATGGGAGATTATCTTATACTGAAATTTAAATTGTAACAAGAGGGTTAGAATACGACCAACCTAATAAGATATGAATAAAGGTTGGCCCTAGAAGGCAACCTTAAGTCTAATTCTTGGTACAACCCATTGTAAATTGTTTTTCTCATAATGAAATCCCCATACCCGAGAAAAACCTAACAGTACATTTGATTTGATGAAATGGCCATTGGAATACTCTCCTAGTTGTCTCTACACCCTACCTTCTTTATCACTGAGTAGTTATTTTGGGGCCTTAGCTTATGACCTAGGCTGTTTCCCTCTCGACGATAAACCTAACTCATCCACAATAAAATTTATTTCTTTTATCAAGTCAAGCCAGGGTATGAACCTAGCTCAACCATCAAGAGTATCTTTTTATACAGTCAAGCCAAGGCATGAAGCTCAACCACAATAGAATTTATCTCTTTTATTAAGGTAAGACAGGGCATTAACACAACAAAGCTATTAAAAGTATCTTGTTCATATAGGTAAGCTAAGGCATGAACCCAGCTCAGCCACAATCAACTTTATCATTTTCATCAAGGCAAGCCAAGGGTACAAACTTAGCTTAGCTATAAAAAATATCTTGTTTATATAGGCAAACTAGAGCATGAAGATAGCTCAGACACAATAGAATGCATCTCTTTCATCAAGACAAGCTAGGGCATGAACCCAACTTAGCCATCAAATGTATCTTTTTTACATTGATAATTTACAGAACAACCCAGCTTAGTGTCGAAAACAATACATGTCTTATCATGATTTCAACATACAATCATTTAAAGTTAAAGTAGATCTTGAAGCCCTTCATGCACTGTCCTAGAAGCACTTTGAACTAGGGGCAATTGTTGATAGATTGTTGAGATGTTATTCTCGGTGACATAAAGAGTTATCCTTCCCCTTTAGTTTGACAATAAGCATATCAAAGATTTGGAAAATAAAGGTAAGTCACCTAGCCGACATGGATGTGGTCGGACACATAGCTAACGATGAGGTTAGTCGCCAAGATGACACAGATAAGGTCAGCCACATATTGAAGACAAAAGGTCCCTCACCTAGCCGATCTAGATGAGGTTTGCCATGAAGCTACAGGGATAGCCAAAGAGACACTCGACCGCATTCACCTTGGCCATATTCACCTCTGCCATATTCATCTTATCAATATTGAGCTCGACTATATTCCCCTCATTTGTATTCACCTCGGTTATGTTCACCTATGCCATATTCACCTCGGTCATATTTACCTTGGCCATATTCATCTCGACCTACATAGAAAATGTGCCAGAATCATCACAATGTCCGACCTAACAAATGAATAATTACAAAGCTATCTAAAATCGAAGAATCATTGGAAATTTTAATATTTAAACTGAAGATTTTCAAGATGACGATAAGCAGTTAATCTTATCAAAATCTATAGAGTTGTAATACGCAAAAGAGATAAACTCAACAAAAGATATAGGAGATTATCTTATATTTAAATTTATTGTACCATGAGGATCATAATATTACTAGCCTAATAATAAGCAATATAAGGGCCAGCCCCTAGAAGCCAGACTTAAAGTCCAATTCTTGGCATAAACCCATTGTAAACAGTTTTTTCCATATGAAATCCCCATACTTAAGAAGATCCTAAGTGAACGTAGACTTCTATTTAGGTGAACCATTATAAGTCTTTATGTTCTTGCTATTATTTTCCTCACTATTTGTTTATTTCGTTTGCGAATGATTACCTTGGTGGAAAATCAGAAAGGTTCTTACGTGACGAGTTTTGCCCATCCACGGTCCTCATCATTGAGAAAATTCTAACAACGTTCAGATATTATAGCACAAGAGAAAGTGAAATAACGTACCAACTGTTCATTACAAACTGTCTGCAATTATAGTAAACTTTAGATAAGATAAAAATTTTGTAAACAAGTAGGAGGATTTTCTAGTACGGTACACAAAAATATCCTACTTGTAGGGCAATTTTTAATTATCAAATGGTCGTTATGTTCACTAATTTATCTCACTTTATTTCTTAAAAAGATATTAGTTTTTAGGGCAAAGCTAGAAAATTTCCGAGGTGCTTCAGTTAATTCAAAATCTTGAAATAAATTTAGCGTCATTAATATTAAAAAACTACATATTTTTTTCTACTATTCGTGATTTTATATTAATGTGTGTAGGTAATCATATATATTTTTCTTCCTATCAATATATATATATATATATATATTTATATTTATATTTATATTTTTTGTTATTTATATATAAATTTAAATAGTGTTGTACTCCAATTTTTCAACTTGGGACATTAATTGTGAAATAATAGATACAAGCAAAAAAGAAATGCAAGTGAAATTTTTATAACATTTTGCATAAAGTTTGAAATTAAAAAATTAGGAATTTTTATAATAGAGGAGAGAATTTTGCTTCATTGGTTGAGCATAATATTTTAATTGTCGGATTATGATTTTAACGATCTAATATGTCATTGTTAGCTTCAAAAATTTGCACTGCACGATAAAGACCGTTAGAAAGTTAATCGGATGACTCAAACACCCATGCTCTACCAATAGAGCAAAATTACATTCTTCACTATAAAAATTGCCTAAACAATTACTAGAAAACATAAGAAAACTAAAATTTAAAATAAAAGCAAAAATTAAAGGGGTAAAGGGAAACTTTTATAACATTATGCATGAAGTTTGGAATTAGAAAATTTTAGTGGGAAGAAGAGCACGAAGAGTCAAAGACATGGAGGAGAGTAACACATCTCAAAGAGATTGATACCCATTAATAAATCTCTTCCTTATTAAGTACTTCACTCAAATTTATTAAATTAAAGGAGAATAAAATTCAAAATACAACTCGAAAGAAACAAAGCAAAGTGAAAAAACTAAAAACATGAAAAATTTTCTTTTCTTTTCTTTTCTGTTGGGGGGGGGGGGGGGGGGGGGGGGGGGGGGGGGGGGGGGG
>CAMOHE010054262.1:0-30476 GCA_946598075.1 Artocarpus hirsutus | reverse complement strand
CCATTAATAAATCTCTTCCTTATTAAGTACTTCACTCAAATTTATTAAATTAAAGGAGAATAAAATTCAAAATACAACTCGAAAGAAACAAAGCAAAGTGAAAAAACTAAAAACATGAAAAATTTTCTTTTCTTTTCTTTTCTGTTCCCCCCCCCCCCCCCCCTCCTTTTTCGTTTTGATGACGTGTTTAACAATAGTGAAATAACCAGGAAAAAGATTAATTCATTGACAAATCCCAAATAATACTTCAACTCAAAGGGAGACTTTTGTATTACGCCATGGAAGGGGAAATGACAATTATTCACTGCTCATCTCTCTCTCCTCCTTTTTGTTTCTTAATTGAAGAAACCTGGATAACTCTTAACGATGTATAACAATATTGAACCATAATTTGAATCACATTGGGAAAAAAAAATTGTGTGAAAAACGAACATAAATTCCATGATGACCAACTCTTATACATGAACTAGAATGAATAATATTATTGAGTATTGACAAGTCCAAGATAATTCCTGAAATCAACGGGGAAACAAGGGTATCGTTTCCATGAATTTCCATGTAACTTGAAGATCTTCACCACCTTATGCTTAGTAGAAGACCTTCCATCCATATGCAACAAAGCCAATAGCTTCTTCACCGTTCCACAAACCAACATCTCCTCCAAAACCCTCTCCGTCGGATGGAAATTGCAAACCAACCACAACACCTTCACCGCCGTCTTCGTCACTGCCCCTGACACGTGCAGCATTTTCTTCGAAACAGCTGCGATTCCGATCCCGTGCTCGACCAAGGCCAGCCTCCCCTCGGCGCACTCGCAGAGGAGCTTAATTAGGAGCAACATCTTCTCGCATTTCGACCGGTTTGAATCGGGGAGTAGCTCGACGAGGACACAGACTGCGCCGGCCTCAATCGCACGGAGCCGGCTTTTCTTCAAACGGCTTAGGATCTCTATCAAAACCTCCAAGGCAAACGAGCTTGCCTTGGTGCAAATCTCATCGGAGACGAGCTCCAGCAACGATTTGAAGAAATCTGCTCCTTGTTCTTGAATCACGAAACTCCAATCAAACTCGGTTTTCGCCATGTTTCGGAGAATCGAGAGAGTATGAAGCCTCGTCTCGGTGCTGGCTTTCTGGAGCATGATCGCCATGGATTTGATCGATTCCGGTTTGGACAACAGATCGAACATCTTGCCTTCGTCGCAGAAAGGAAGTTGATGAAGAACAGCCAGAGACTCTTCGCACGCCCTAAAAACGACGAAATCGGAAATGTCGGAGACGAGGATCTGAACCAGAATTCGAATCAGAACTTCGACACCATCAGACTCAATGAGATCGGACTTCGTCTCGTCGCCGATCTCGATTATTGACCGCAATTTCTTGAGAGAACTCACCTTGAACGGCGACGAATCGATCGTGCCGAGAAGGTCGAGAATCTCGCCGCGCATCGGAGAAGACGAAGACGCAACCGAAACCAAATCGGCCGAGGAGGACTTGGACTTCTGCCATGAGATAATGAGGCGTTTGAGGGTGTGATTGGGAGTTAGGTGGAAATCGGAGATGGTTTGCATGGTGGCAGGGCAGGTTTTCTTGTTGTAGGAGAAGAACCATTTCTCGATGTTCTTGCGGTCGTAGGTTACACCGGTGAGGATGGTGACGGGGTCCTTCATGAGCTCACGGGAAATGGGGCAGAGAAAATGGTCCGGAGGAAAATTCATGGCTGTATATTTTCTGAATATTTGTATCTTCGTTTGTTTTGTTTGTGACTGTTTCATTCGCAGATGAAAAAAAAGGGGAAGTTAGGCGAAAACATCAAAGGGATTTTATATAAGAAAGTAGAAGACATGAGGAATAGGATGAAGGTGGTTGAAAGTCCAAGGGAGGGAAAAGATTTGTTTGTTGTTTAAAAAAAACAGAGATTTGAAAATCAAAGTCAAATAAATTGGATAGGCTTTCCTTGCTAGCTGTTTGAAGTGTTAAACATAGAATAAGCAAGAAACCTCGTAGAAAGTTTCTTTGTTTTTGATTTATAGTTTTCTATTTTGTGTTATTTCTATTTCTATTATTTTTAAATTAAATTTGTGCTCTTCCCTGAAGAGGATTTAACGGTAAAAAATATCAGCCGTGCTTTAAATTTATTCAAAATTATAAAATATGCAAAACTGAAATAATTAGATCCAAACATGATGGGGAGAACCCATAGGGCTGAAGTTGTCGCCCCCCTCTCCCTCTTGGGCTAGAGTCTGGCACAGCCCTAAGGCTGGCTATTGGTGCTCTGGCCCATGAGAAGGGAATGGCACAAGAGAAGGGGTCGGGAGGGGAGAATACTATAGGTGAAAGGAGGGAGTTTGTTGTTTGCGTTGGTGGTGGCCAGTGGAGATCAATGCCGACAAGATTTGTGGGTGTGTAGTATGGTTGAAAACGGGGGTTTCAAGGTCGGCGGGTTCCAGGGGATTTGGGCGTGGCCAGTTAGGCATGGATTTGTGGGATCCATGGCATGTGCGGGGATGAGGAGGCTGGAGATGCACTTCGTCAACATGTGGGTATCAGACATGGGGGAGATGTGTGGCAGCGAGATGGTCTTGTGGTTGACAAAGGTTGGCTAGAATGTTAAGGGTGGATGGTTGCGGATTCGAGGAAGTAAGTTTGTGACGTGCCAAAGAAGCAGCTGGAAAAGGACACCTTGAAGGAGTGGACCTGCGATCATTGGTGGCCAGATCAGGAAGAGGAGGTTGGCCTATTCAGAGGTCTAGTCATGGAGTTGTTCATGAAGAGGATGTCGAATGGTAGTAGTAGCGGGTTCCTTTTTCTTGTGGTGTTATCTCCCATTTTTTGTTTGGTTTTAGTTTCTATTCTTATAGAATAAACACTTTGATATCCTCATTGCATCAATATTATGTAGTGCTTGTGCGCATTAGCGCTATTGGTGTTATAGCGGAGGTGATATCCCCACCTTTGGTTTTAGTTTGAATGTCACACCTACTAGTTAGCAACTGTAGGTATGTTGTTTTTTGGCTAGATTTGGTTCTATGCCATTGTTTGTTCCCTTTGTTTAGAGGGTCTTATCTTGATCGACTAGTTTGTTCATCAACTTAGTAGTCCCTTTTAATGAGCTATGGTCGAGCTCAAATTTAAGTATCAAGCAGGCTTTTTTCCTTTGAGTCTCGTCTTTTGAAATTTGCTTTTGTATTTCATTCGTTTTTACTGGTATATCTAATCAAAGATTGGGGCCAAATTCTTATATAGTTGGCAGTAATATCTAACTCTATGCGCAGTTGTATTAGTACTAAAGAAATTTTCCATTTATTCAAAAAAAAAAAGGGTACAAACATAATCGGTTAAAAACATACCGACATAATGGCCTTGTTTGATTTCGTTCTCAAAATTTTAAGAAATAATTTCGCATATTTTTCGAAACAAAAATTTTAAAAATACTCATAACATAATTCTCAAAAAATTCTTATTTTTTAAAATAAAAATGTTTTCACATATTTTAAAAACAATACCAAACAACCCTAATAAGATTCTATTTTGTTTTAATTTGACTCTCATACATTTCTATTCAATTTCATGAGTAACATTAATTTGAATGACAAGCGAACAATAAAAAAAGAATGATGCCAAGAATGACAAGTTTTAATAGTTTTTTTTTTTTTTTAATGACACAAGTTTTTTAAAATTAAAAAAAAAAAAAACAAAAGAGGTAGTAAAAAAAGTCTTTTCATAGGTTCTCTTCATCTTGTATTATAGCAAAGCAGCGATGGCCACCACACCTGAGGAAACCTAGCAACTCTTTCTTTTTCTCCTCTTATTTGGATCACGGAATGAAGGGGCCTCATCTTCTTTTTTTTTTTTTTTTTTTTTTTCCTCTTTTTTTCTTTTTTTTTTTCTCTTTTTTTTTTTTGGTTTTTCTAGACCACGAGATCTGTGCAAACAATAGTTGGACGATGAGATCCACGTGAGGAGTGAACAACAGGCATTGGAAACATGACGACGGGAAAGAAAATTGGGAAAAGTTTAGGGTAAATTGTAAATGTACAATAAATTCTTGGGACGATAATGCAAAAAAACCTTTATGGTCAATTATGGTTGAGAAATATGTCATAACAACATTGATATTCTTTTAATAGTTAGTGTTTATGTTGTAAAAATTAATTTTATAAATTTTCTAGAATTATAAACCAATTTCAATGCGCTCCTTTATGGATTTTTAATGCTCCCCTTTAATGACATGTCATGTTAGTATATTAGCATATGATAATTTTATACTGTAACAAATTTTTACTTTTTATTGTATCATGTAAAAGCTTTACATTATATGATAACCATATTTGCTAAACATCCTAGACAGAGGTGGACAAAAAGGGTTCTATAAATTGAGAGTTATTCTGAACAGTTTTAAAAATATGAGAGCATTTTTAAAAACGGACAATATTTAAGGGAACATTTTTGAAAATAAAATGTTATTGTAAAATTATCTGTTTGCATGTACTACTAAAATCTCAAGTTTGACCACAACATGAGTCGAATTTTTCTTGTTAGACTGATTCAGCCCATTATAGTTTAATAGGATTATTATTCGGCCAATTGTTAAGTCGACAAAATGAATAAGTATGATAAAGAATGTGGCCATATTGACATATTTTGATTGGTCGTTTGCAGTTTGCACAGTATCAAATATTCTGCCTATATATGCGTAAAAGCCAATTTATTGACAACTCATTTATATAATATAATGTACTAACAAGTAAAAACCAAATAAAATACACGTTTTATTTAATTTTGGTTAAGCGTATGAAGTGGATCAAAAAATATCTTGAATAATTATTGACTTATCGGCAAACCATGTAATACAATAATTAGGTATATAAAAATATAAAAAAATTATATATTATATCACACTTTTAAAAGTTGTGTTTATCTATGTTATATTTAAAAAGTTTATGCCACACTGTTGTATTACATGCTAAGTTGTACCATGACTAGATGTGACATTTATAAAAGTAAATCTTAAAAAATGAAATTTATGAAAACTCCTAATGTAAATTAAGTGTGTAAATTAATAGTGGAGAACCATTTATTTGTAAATTAAGCATTTATATGTAAATTAATAGTTATTTATCAAATTTTCTCATAACTACATATGCTGATAATAATTAACAATGTAGAGGTTTCATAAATGAAAAGAAAAAAAAGTGTTGCAACATTTTTGTACTCATGTGATTATATATTGAAAAATTCTTGTGATACTAACAATGTTAAATACCATAACTAATAGAATGTGAATCATATGTTATAGAACCCATCTTAGGTTAATATGTTGTATTCAGTATTACTGATGTCCTATAAAATTGTTCTAAAATATGTGATTAATATTTTAATTTTATATCTCTGCTTCACGCCTTTTAAAATTGCTCTTATAACAATATTGTACACTAGAGGGGCAATATGAAATAGTGAGCGTTTTCAAACTGTGAAAAAAAAAAAAACACAATGTTGCGGACCGTTTGGGGAGTTGACTTTTGGAGGTTTGATGCTTGCTATGTTGAAAGTAGATAGATGTGATCTTAAGTTGCGCTAAAAATGTATATAAATATGTATTATGTATAAATTTGATTAATTTAACTTCTGAAAATTTCAACTTAATTTTTAATATTCAATTATAATTTAGAGCTATTCAATACGTTCACACAAAACACACAGCGACGACTTGAAGCCCAGGCAATTAATTAGGAATTTACACGTTCTCCATGTTCTTTCATTTACATCTCTTTTTATTCTTTTGTTATTTTGAATACCCATTCAATTATTTCTGCGAGCTTTTGAGCTGCCATTCTGACTCTCTCTCTCTCTCTCTCTCTCTCTCTCTCTCTCTCTATATATATATATATATATACATACATATATATATATATTTATATTTATATTTATTTAGAGCAATCCTTTTTAACCATAGGTTATAATTCCGCTATTAAAAATACATTAGACCCAATCTAAAAAATAGATTACATGTTATATTAGGTCCAATAGTTTTGTAAGTACTATGGTTATAACACCATGGAAAAAGATTTTTCATCTATTTATTTGGATTAAATTCAAAGATAGTCCTTGAACTATTTTCTCTCTCTAGAACTAACCCCTATAATCAATTTTGTCTTATAAGTAGTCTCTGAACTCAAAAAGTGTTTTATAAATGACCCCTTGTTAAATTTTGGATGAAAATAGTTAACGTTGTCTTATAAATAATCTATGCCTTTCTTTCTATAAATAGTTCTTATCCTAAAACTTGTACTATGTTAGTCCCTAAACTTAAAAAAACGCATGCTAAATTAGTTATATTATTAAATAAAGATATATAATACATTAAATATATGAAATTGCAGTAGATATATAGTCCCTAAACTAAAAACAAAAGAGTGATTTTACTTACATTTATTTAATATATGAAAAACCCTAAGTAAGAATTTTATTTTTTCTTTCTTATTACAGTGCATAAAACAATGTTAAAAAATAATCGTGACATATATTTTGGTATGTTAGAGAGTTTTTATTACTTAAATTGGTACTAAAAGATTTTAACATGAGTGGTTAAAGTATACATGAGTATTGTCTTCTTAGTTCAATTTTTAATGTAGGTATCAAAGTTTTGTTTTGTTCATTTAAAAAAAATCAAATTTTTGGTAATTTGATTTTTAATACAAATTTAATATTTTACTAAGAAAATTAAAAAACAAAACAAAACAAAATAGAAGTGATAGGTGAGTAAGAATATAAATTCGTTAAAAAGGTATGATACAAAAAATATTTATAAATTCATAAATCCATTATATGAGATATAAAAATAATTTAGGGATTTTTATTAATATGGTAGGTAAAATATGCTCCTTTTAAAAAAATTATCAAAGTTATATATTTGAATAAATAGATAAAAAATATTAAATATGTATAGCAAAGAAATTTATTTTGGTATTTTTTAAGTTTAGGGATTATAAATTTGGTACAATTTCACATATTTAGTTATTTATTTATTTATTTAATAATATAACTCATTTTTGCATTTTTTTTAGTTAAAGACTAAATATAGTACAAGTTTTAGCATCGAGATTATTTACAAAAAGAAAAGATCGTTCAAGGAACAATTATGAGACAAAGTTAATGTTTTTCATCCAAAATTTAACAAAGGGACCATTTATGAGAAACATTTTAAGTTTGGGGAAATTGAGTTCATGACCAATTTTAGAGAGAATAAAGAATTCAGGATCTATTTATAAATTTATCCCTATGTATTATATATAAACATATATCAGGTGGAGGTGATCAATAAATTTTTTTTATTTAATATAAAACTATATCAGGTTTTGTAACATGATGATAGTCTTCGGCTGAGTAATATGTTCACTAATACATATTTTTATACTATTGCCTAAAATCATAAATAAACTAATTCTTTGTTCAAACAATATTTAACATTGACTCTACCCAATGAAATAGAGTAACATTAAAAGAGTTGACAAATTGGAATTTCATTACGGCCTATTCATATTTTTAATATGTAGGGTTATATATCTGTATGTACGTATGTATATACACGTCTGCTCACACACTATGCAAGTAATATACGTGAACATGTAGCTGCCTACTTCACATAAATTTAAGCAAACATACATAGTTGCAAAAGTTGACAGACGTTGTTTTTTTTTTTTTTTTTTTGTGTTTTTTTCTCACTGGGATCATTATGAATATACATTATTTGAGTATGTATATAAACCACAATGTTCACATATACATGGAGAAATGAATACATGTAGATACAATATATATCTCTGTGCCATATAAATTTTTAATTCTTTCCACTGGCCAAAATTAACAAATTAGCTTACTGGCTGGGTCACCATACTCTTGATGGGATTAAATCAATTCAAATTATATCGACTGATTATATAATATAATATAGATTGTATTGGATTAGGAACCCAAGAAGAGTACGTTTATGAAGTAGTAATTAATAATTTTTTCCTTTTTGCTGTGAAAGTAGTAATTAATTACTAATCTAATTGATTTGTGACGAAGACAAAAGGTGATAAGAACGAAGAAGTTAGTTGATGAGAGATTAGCTTAATTATTCATTAGGCCACGAACTGACAAAAGAAGTGCGTTAGACGTCTGTGAGATCATGTAGCTACGACAATTAGAAGAAAATTTACTATTTTATTGTATGTCTTAATCGCATAAAAAAGGAGCCAATTAATAAAACTTAATTATTGTGAAACTGGTCTCTATCTTCCACCTTAATGCTAGTCAAACCACAGTTTGTCCACTCTATTTGGTCAGCTCGAGCTAGATTGTGTATTTTATTGAAGGAATATGTCATCCATGTGGAGAACTAAAACAAGGTCAAAAAAAGAAGGAACTAGATATATCACATACGTGATCAATCATTTAAGGAAACAAGAAATCTATATTGTACCAAAAAAATTTGTGGACAAGCAAAAGAGATTAGGGCTATTTGGTACAAGCATTTGAATCTGAATTTGGACTCGAACAGAGCTCTGGGCTTAAATTAGCCTTTGATACACCCATAATTCGGATTTCAAGTAAAACTCAAATTAATTTTAAGTGCATTATCGACTTTTGATAACAAGCAAAAAAGATAAACAAAATAAAGAAATCTACATTGAATTTTTCCTGTATACTTTTTCCGGGTTCCTTTTCTTGATTTGTTCTATTTTAATTGGACAAGCTGTCTTGCTTCCCGGAAAAATATATGGCACCACCACCAAATGCTTCACAGAGCCGCCTCATAGGATGATGTAAGTGCCTCGGCCTCTATGCACATGTTTGCAAAGCTTTCTAGAATTTACTTTTCACTTTTTGGATTCAAAAGTTACTTTTAAAAGTATTTGGATAATTTGTTAAGAGTGTTTTAGTTCTCCAAAAGAGCTGTAGGTAAAGCCACGAAGTATGGCTTTTCAAAAAAGCATTTATAAAATAGATTTAGAAACTTGCACTATAGTTTTAATAAGACATTATACACATTATGCAATTTTTATTATTTATTAAAATTTTTTAAAATCATTTTTTTAGAGTTCTTTAATTCTAGATATTCATAAAAATGTAGAATCCTAGAATAACAATTCCATGGTCCTAGGCATTGGAAAAACAGTACGTAGCAAAAATTTAAAAAATTTTTGAATCAGACTATCTTTCAAAATACAAGTTTGATATGCTATATATATTAATTAACCAGATCTTACTAAACTTGTATGCCAAAGAGCTCCTGCAATCTGTGAATAAGAAAGCGTTCCATAAGAGCCTCATCCAACTGGTCTTCTTTGTTATTTTCTATCTACGATTGGAGTGTGTGTGGGCACACGTCGTTCAACTCTTCCTCAATGACTCTCCTTCCAACCAATTGAGAAATACTTAAAACTATCGTTTGTGATTTGTAAACAACAGCTTTTCAAGAGAGTTTCAAAGACTCACAGGCTAGAGTACTCACTCTTGATTTTTCAACTAATCTGAATAACTATGAGAACTCACTCCTTATTTATAGAGGTCGTCCCCTAGGTTGGTTAATATCAGATAAGGCCTCAAAAATTCAAAACTAGATCAATATCTAATAAAATCGTGTCTGGCACGAGTGATCAAATTATCGTTAGATTGGCAGGTCGAACTAATGGATCGGCCTATCGAACTTGCTCCATCGACAGGGTGAACTAACTGATCGGCCTACCAAACTTATAATAAATGATCCCTACGAATTTTTAATTTCCCACATGAAATTCTTTGGATAAAGCCTCAGTTTTAAGTCAAATAATCCAATAGAGAAGTTATCTGATTAAAACAACCATATCTACATAATCTCTAGGAAAATAAATATTCTAAATAATTCAACAAGCTTATTTTGAATTAATTGACACAAAATTAATTTAACCGATAAACATATATGAATTATCTGATCCTATCGAGTTTTAGCCAATGTAATAATTTAATATAAGTAACCAATTTATTAGAAAAGCACGTCGTTTTGTTACAGGATTAATTATGAGCTAGCAAAGGAAACCTGATGGACCTATATAGTTTAAGATCCCGATAATTATAAAACCTAATATCCTATATATATGTTTTATGATTATCAACTCTAACGTTACTCCACTAAAAACTTAAAGCTGCATTATCGAACTATATAAAATTACGAAGCCTAAATAGCTAAGCATCCATGACAAATAATACATCGTATTCTCATAGGATATCCATAATCGGCTTAAAGATAAATTTTGTCTTACCTTCCCGATTATTTTTTTTTACGTTCCATTATCTCACCATTAGAAAACTTACCATTCAAAGATAGCATACCATTTGGTCATATCTATGTATCTAAATGGTTGAGCTCTCCAATTTTTCAATTATAAGATAACACATATACGACGATATCATCAACTCTTAAAGAGGAGCTATAGATTCCGTATCTATGAATAACAAGTCTACGTTATCAAGAGTCATGTCTCTAACGTACCGGCATGCATACCAATATAAAATATAGATGTCACTTTTGGTACATCAAAAGGCATAAGTCATGACAATGAGCTCACTATTCATCTGAGGATTAAGATACAGTACATTTGTTTGTCTAAAGTGAATTGATTTGCTAAGACAGAATTATTAATGCAAATCAATTACACTTTATATCCCAATTTGATACATCGTCACCTATAATAATGCACCAATGTTTCTATTCGTGGAGTCTACCTCCGATAGCCCCGTTAAGGATATAACGCCCCTTTACGAACGTCATAATAATCGTTACTTTCATCCTTATTATCATTATTTATAAGATAAACCATTAAATTAAACACAATTTCATAAACATATCCTAGGTTCCATGCATACAATTTTTTTTTTAGAAAAATATTCCAAATATTTCAAATCTTTTTTTTTTCATAGTTTATCAATGCCAAATTAACAAAACCATAAGTCAAATAAAATTTCAAAACAAACTTTAAAATTTGTTTAAATAGTTCGATGGACCAAACTTCTACAAAATCAAAATAAATGTAAAACAAGTCTTTTTACTTAATAGTGCAGAAATTTAAGCATTCAAATAAATAAAAACATAGTTTAGAAAAACTTATTCTTTCTTGGCGTTCTTCCGTTTCCAATCCATCGTTCATAGCCCACACCCCCGTCCTTGCCCTCTACCTATTCCGTTGTCCTCTTACCTTTATCTGCAACATGATTATAAACTAAGTAAGCAAAAGCTTAGTAAGTACACTTTCTTGTCTCACAACGTAAAACATTTCATGAACACATTTATGAAACATCATAATCATAATCATCATTAACATAATAGTACACTTGGCACAGTTTTATATAGAACATATCTTTCATTATCATTATCCATATTAAAAAATTCATTCATTTTATCTTTGGGGGCCCAAGTGTTATACCATAAACATCATCATCGTAGACGCGCTGTCATGAGAGGAGAGATGTAGCTAATCCTAAACCAAACATGACAAGTCCAACCTTTGGGACATCATAAACATAAACATAAACATAGAGTGTGCAACACTTAATTAAGTGATACATATCTATAGATATACTTTTAATATATCTCATCACTGAAACATTTGTTAAACTTTTTTGTTGCAACAAGAATTTTCATGAAAAAACAACATGTAAAAACAAACTTAAAAATTATTATAAAACATATTCTCAAAACTTTTTTGTAAACTTTTATCGTATTGCAGGTAAGAATATACTTACTTGGCTTGCTTACTTAAACCTCAATTAAAATTGTAAACACATAATTAACATGACGCTAATTGATAATAAAATATACCCATAAAGATCTACATAACCAAAATATAAAAATCTATGATATCTCCAATCTAGGGTTTAACGAAAGGTTAATCAAAACAAGTAAATCATCAACTCTTTGCGATCACTGATTGATATAAAATACATACAATAAAAGAATAATAATTCTAATACTAACTCAATACACCAAAACATCAAACAAACATATTAAATAATTGATACGCTTACCAAGATGAATGAAATTAGTAAGGTTAGAAATCTTGATAAAGCCAAAGAAAACCAAGCATAAAACCAATCAATAAGGAAGGAATAAAGTGTGATCTAGGGTTACTAACAAGAGGTCTTTATATAGATTTTGTGTGGAGACTAAAACCTTAATCCTAATCTAATTCAGTTTCATTTTTTTTTCTCACGGCAATTGCCGTTTCACTTTTTTTTTTTTAATTTTTATAATATATTTAAACTTTTTACTAGTTAACGTCATATATATGTAGTATATAATATATAATATAATATATAACATAATATAATATAATATAATATAACATAATAAAAATATAAATATATTAAAATATGATATAATGTAATATAATTAAAATGCATAATTGTTTATACATGACAATAATATTTACTCTTATGACCCCAAAAATATTAATGTACATGTAATTATCATGACATCATTAATATTATAAAAATAAGAAAATATGCAACAACATTCGTGCTATCATCAAGAATTTAACTTTAAGACATACATAACTCTAAAGCATTATAAAGATTATAAATTTAGAACAAGTTGAAACTCTTAGAAAAAGAATAAATACTTTAAGCTTATTATCACTTTTGACATGAATATCCTGAGCACATCAATTCCACGTGATCGTCACCTGTCATCATACTCAAAATAAAATGATCAGTAACATTATATCATAAAGAAATTACTTGAAGCCGTTATATATCTATCATTAACCGTTACATGAAAAATGATAGGTGTACAAGGGATGTAGAGAACATAACAATCATTGCATGAATAAAGCGCCCAACTTTATTCCCTCACATGCAGATCTTATGATTTAGACTATCACTTTTAGAATCATATCTTTCGCGTACTCTAACCATCATATGTTTGCTTCTAAAGGCTTAGACCGACAGTCTTAGACTTTTGTTTACTTATCATACATTCAACAAAAATGAACATAAATAGGACCATAATTTGGTGTATGAATAATAAATAAATTCTTTATTGATAAAGATGTCTCCAAAAACATATTACATTTTTACTCCTTAGGGCATACATGTCTAATAATCTCCCACTTACACTAAGTAAGTAAATATGACAAATCCTGCATCCCCATAGCTTCCATATACCTCTAAAAAACTCTCGCAATTAGTGTCTTTATGAATAAATCAGCTAAATTATCCTCGGATGCGATTTTGCATATAGCAACATACTCGCACTCAATGAAGTCCTTTATCACATGATACTTCTGATCAATATGCTTACTCTTCTTGTGAAATCTTGGTTCCTTAGCATTAGCCATTATTGTAGTGTTATTACAATACAACAATACCTCCTTATCCATACTAGGAACCATCACAAGATCCCTAAGGAACTTGTAGAGCCACACTACTTCTTTCGAAGCATTATATGTTGCCACATACTTGGCATCTCTTATTGAATTTGAAGTGCAATCTTACTTGACACTTCTCTAATAATGACATCGCTGCCCAAAGTAAATACAAAACTAATCTAGACAGGATTGAAATTCCAAGTTAGTATATCATAGAGGTGTTAAATCCTCAACAGAATATACAAACATATACCCTCAAGTCCTTCTCAGATACTTGAAAATATGCTTGATTGTATAGTGATTCAGTTGTAGATTTGATTGAAATCAACTTATTATCTCAACTGTATAACTAATATTTGGTCGTGTGCAAAGCATGGCATATATGAGACTACCCACTATCAAAGCATAAGGCACCTTCTTCATGTATCCTCTTTCCTCATTAGACTTTGGTGAGTCTTTCTTAGAAAGAGTAACTATAGACCTAGATGGTTGCCTACCTTTCTTGGAATCCTATATTGCATTCCTTTTGAGAATTTTATCTATGTAGCCTGCTTGGAATAAAGCTATCATTTTGTTCTTCCTATCTTGAAAGATCTAGATATTGAGAACATAATTAGCTTCAGCTAAGTCTTTCATGTCAAACTGCTTGATCAATCATAATTTGATTGATGATAATGCCCTCATGTCATTGCTAATTAACAGAATGTCAACTATATAGCGCAGTAGAAAAACCACCTTCCCATCCTTAATGTGTTTGTAAACATATGGTTCATCCATATTTTATGTGAACCTATAAGTCTTGATCACTTGATCAAATGCTATGTTCCAAGAATGGGAAGCCTACTTAATTCCATATATTCACTTTAATAGCTTACAAACCTTATCCTGCTGACCCTTAGCCTTGAACCTATCTGGTTATGCCATATAAATAGACTCATCAAGATAGCCATTTAAAAAAGCTATCTTAACATCTGTTTATTAAATCTCATAGTCGAGAGCGGCAGCAATAGACAAGAAAATACAGATAGACTTAAGCATGGCTGTAAGCAAAAAGATTTCCTCTTAATCGATTTCTTCCTTTTGTGTGTATCCCTCAGCTACTAGTGTAGCTTATAGGTTTTGACTTTTCCATCCACTTTTCTCTTTCTCATATAGATCCATTTACACCCTATCGGTTTTACCCCTTCGAGAAGATCCACAAGCTCCCAGACCCGATTAGTCTCCATAGACTTTATCTCAGTGTTCATGGCCTCCGTCCAGAGTTTCGAATCAGCATCCTCTATAGCCTCTTCGTAAGTGTAAGGATCCCTATCATGTTTAATCGGTTTAGCCAAAAAAGTTTCACCATTGAACATATACCTCTCAGTTGATGTCTGATCGTCCCACTACGCTGAAGCCTCTTAGGTTATTGTTCGATTGGTTTTTATACATTGATTGGAATGATTTCATTCGAAACCTCCGAAGTGATCAAATCACTTGCCAATTCCTCGAGTACCACTTTACTTAGAGGCTTAGAGTTGTCCATGTAACTTCCCTCAAGGAATGTTGCATTAATGGAAACCACGAATTTATTTTCCTTTAGGTTATATAAATAACCTCCTTTAGTCCCTTTTGGATATCCTACAAGCACACAAACTTTCAAATGTACTTCCAACTTATTCACTTCCTTAAACAGGACATGAGCCTTACATTCCCATATGCGAATATGGTTTAAAGATGTCTTTTCCCCCATCCACAACTCGTGAGGAGTTTTAGGATCAAATTTTAAAGGCACATTGTTCAAAACATAACGTGCCGTTTGTAATGCATATCCCCAAAAGGATAAAGGCAATGATGAATAACTCATTATGGACTTAACCATGTCCAACAAAGTCCTATCCCTTCTCTTAGCTATGCCATTCTGCGGCAGAGTGCTCGGCATAGTCAAATGAGATAGAATTCCTATTCTAATAAGTGTTCTAAGAATTCATTAGAGAGACATTCACCACCTCGATTGGATTAAAGAGTCTTTATGGGTCTACGTAATTGCTTTTCTACTTTAGCCTAAACTCCCTGAACTTGTCATGAGTTTCGCTTTTGTAATGCACTAGGTGCACGTACCCATACCTTAAGTAATCATCGATAAAAGTGATGAAATACTTATACCCTCTCCATGCCCGGATGTTCATAGGACCACAAACATCACTATGCAAAAGTTCTAGAACCCCTTCGGCCCTATTGCCTTTAGACCCAAATAGTTTTTTGGTCATCTTTCCCTCCAACAAATTCACATTATGGTATAGATTCAAACTTAAATGACTTAAAGGTCCATCCCTCACCAACGCTTGAATCCTATTTAGGTTAATATGACCTAGTCATAAATGCCAAAGATAAGTCTTATTAGGGTGAAAGGTTTTAAGCCTTTTAGAGTTATTATTATTAACTTCAGTGTTAAGCAGTAAGTCCATCTTAGGTTTGATAAAATATAGATTATTTTGCATCCATCCATCACAAATAAAAGATCTATTTTTATGAATTACTACTTTATTATTAAAAGAAACTGCATAAGAGCCTTTAGACAAACAAGTTATAGGAATTAAATTCCTTTTAAGTTTAGGAACATAAATGCAATCTCGCAAAATTAAACTCCTATAATTATCAAAATAAAGATGGACGTCTTCCATTGCTTCAGGCAACACTAAGGATCCATCGTCCATTTGGAGCATAAAGTCTTCATGCAGCAGACTTCTTGTTTCTTTAAACCCCTATAGAGAAACACAAACAAGATTAGTTACCTTAGAATTTATGACCCAAGTGTTACCAGATTCCTCAACTAAACAAGTTTCAATAACCAGAAGATCACACTTGCCTCATCGAGAAAGGAAGTCATTACAATTCTTCTTGATGTGCTCGACCTTCTCATAGAAAAAGCACTTGAGCTTCTTCGAGTTCTTCTTTTTCTTCTTCTTGCTATTGTCATTCGTAGGAATAGAAGACTTACCGTTCTTAGTCCGTTGCTTCTTTCCATTCCTAAGGTTGGGATTGGAACTAGACATAGCCTCTAAGTTGGCCTCACCACCAGCAAGAGTTTCCTTGCTCAGATTTTTGAACGCCTATAACTGCTTTATTAGCTCAATAAAGGTCATATCCTATCTATTTCTTAAATTAAATGAAGCTCTAAATGGGATAAACTCCTTAGATATAGTCTCAAAGACCATAGTCATCTGTGTTTCAGCATCTATGTCAACTATATTAGTTTAAGCCTTAGCGAGGTAACCCATGACCAACATCATATGCTTTTTCACAGGTGTCCCCGATCTTTGTTTGTAGTTTACAAGTTTTTGAAGCACCCCTTGCCATTTTGTTAGGGCTTGGCCCCCAAACATGTCTTTAAGATTATCTAAAATCTGTTTCATAGTCTCATAGTCTCGTATTGAGCCTGTAGCACGTTATTTATGCTAGCCATAACATAATGTGAGCCTGATCATTAGCATCTTTCTAGTGATCATATGCTTGGATTTGCTCATTATTGGAATCTCTTGTAGGCTTGGGAGGACACGGTGTTGTGAATTTTAGTTTCTCAAAGGATAGGAAGATATTTAGGTTCTGTTTCTTATCATTAAAACTCTCACCAATTAATTAGTTTTTATTGAGTATTAAAGATAAAGCATTTTTAGACATCTACAATAATGAATCATATACCAAACATAAGCAAACATACCATAATAATTTAGTAAGATAACACAATCATGTAAAACATACAATGTGTTTATGTGTCAAAACCTTAAAAGAATCACAACCTTACAATGATAATTCCTAAATCAAAATTCAATAAGCCGCCTAGGGGAGACTTGCCAAATTCAATTAGGAACATAGATCCCCTCTTTATTAATATATGCCATTTAGAACCCGTATGATCCAGCATCTATTAATAATTATTTCTTTGGCCATTAATTTTATTAACAGAGCTCCTAAGGGAGGTTAATAATAAAATTAACATGAATATAAAACCAACGTTTCAATATTTTATCCGAGATTTAGATTTAGAATCACCACCGAAGAGTGTGCAATGATAAATCATGCTAAAATACCTTCTCCTTTCAGAGATCCAACTCGGTACATAAGGAAGTCCCTTTCTAGGGGTTAGAACCATTATGTGCTACCTACAAACCAATGATGGAGGCCATAGGTCCTCTCTTCGAAAATCTTTTCCCACTCAATCTTTTTGGAATCAAGGTTTTATTTTAGAAAGACAAACGTGACCAATTTTTAATGAGCGGCACTCCCTATTCTAAATGACATGTTATCAACATACAGGGTAAATCATATTATAATACAGATAAGCAAAGCAATCATGCAAAACCACAAGCTAAATAACAAATAGCCATAATATGACGATTCTACTCTAGAGAAAAGAAATAAGAGATTACAAGAGATCAATCAAAACATATTATTGATTCTGCATCATTGAATCTTCAAATTGTATCCTTCTTCATGTATCATCCATCTTCAAGTCTTTAATCTCGCATAGATCGAATACTCCATATTTTCGATCATATCCAACTTTAATGTTTCTAAGCCTTATCCTAAAAATAAAATAAAAATTGCACCAAGATACGCACCTTTTTTGAAAATCCATAACTCTCTACCGACGTATTGATCTGTGAATCGGCCTACCAATCATGACCCTTTGGCCTACCAGACCTCATAGTTTGGCTTGTCGGTCATCACAGATCAGCTTATCAATCATGATAGATCGGCTTGTCAATCATGACAGATCAGTCTACCGAACTTGAAAGTTTGGCCTACCGTTAGAGCCATCAGAATCCTGCCCTATGGATGGCCTACTGATCCAGGAGATTTGGCCTTACGAGTTGCGACCATTGCCCTATCGAACTTGGTGGTTTGGTTTGCCAACCAGGCATAAATCACGACTTCTAGAAAATATAGTTTTATGCAATTTTTCAATCTTATTTTCAACAATTCAACAATATAAAATTAGAGACTCAAGAAATACCTGTGGCACGCTATCATCCATCTTTTAGATCTGTCTTTATTTTGAATGATTATTTAATTACAAAATTCTTACAAATTTAAAATTAAATAACAATTCCTAGACGGTGATGATAGACCTCCATCTAATTACATGAAAAACCTAGATACACATTCTAACATCTAAGAAACCATAACAAGCACAAATTAATAAATAAATAAATAAACAATAATTTAATCAACCATAATTAATTAATAAACATTTACTATATAATCACATGACAACATAAATACATAGAAACCTTAGAGTGCCAACTCTCTAAAAAATTGAATTCAAGCATAGAAGAAATCAAGATCATATAATTTACTCAAATAGCATGATAACAAACTCGTAAATTTATGTAAAAATCATGACTCTAATATCAATTGTTGGAAAGACAGTACACAATAGAAATTTAAAAATTTTTTAAATTAGAGTATTTTTCAAAATGCAAGTTTGACATGCCATATGCATGAATTAGCCAGATCTTACTAACCATGTACGCCAAAGAGCTCCTGCAATTTGTAAAGAGAAGAACGTTTTAGAAGAGCCTTAACTAATTGGCATTCTTTACTATTCTCTATCCACGATCAGAGTGTGTGTGGGCACACATTGTTCAGCTCTTCCCCAGTGACTCTCCTTCCATCCCATTGAGAAATACCCAGAACTATCATTTATGATTTGTGAACAATAACTCTTCAGGAGAGTTTCAGAGACTCACAGACTAGAGTGCTCACTCTTGATTTCTTAACTAATCTGAATAACTACGAGAACTCATTCCTTATTTATAGAGGTCGTCCCCTAGGTTGGTTGTTATCAGATAAGGCCTCAAAAATTCAAATTTAGATCAATATCTGATAAAATCATGTCTAAAACATGAGATCAAATTATCGTTAGATTGGTAGGCTGAACTAACAACTAAACTTGCTCTATCGGTGGGCTAAACTAAGTGATAGGCCTGCCGAACTTACAACAAATAATCCCTATGAATATTTTATTTCCCACCCAAGATTCTTTAGATAAAGCCTTAGTTTTAAGTTAAATAATCCAATAGAAAAGTTATCTAATTAAAACAACCATATCTAGATAATCTCTAGGAAAATAAATATTCTAGATAATTCATAAGTTTATCTTGAATTAATTTACACATAATTAATTCAACTAATAAACATACATGAATTATCTAATCCTATATCCTATCGAATTTCAACCAATCTAATAATTTAACATAAGTCATCAATTTATTGGAAAAGCACACGAGTTCGTTACATGATTTATTATAAGCTAGCAAAGCGGACCTAATGGACCTATATAGTTCAAGCTCCTGATGATTATGAAACCCAATATCCTAGATATATGTTTCATAATTATCAACTCTAATGCTACTCCATTAAAAGCTTAGAGCTGCACTATCAAACTATATAATATTACGAAGCCCAAATAGCTAAGTATCCATGATATATCATAATGTATCGTATTCCCATAGGATATCCATAATTGGCTTAAGGATAAATTCTGTCTTACCTTTTCGATTCTTTTTCTCTTGTGTTCCATTATCTCACCATCGGAAACCTTACCATCTAATGACAGTATACCATTTGGTAACACCTATATATCCAAATGGTTGAGTGCTCTAGTCTTCTAATTATAGGATAACACATATAAGAAGATATCATCGACTCCTAAAGAAGAGCTATAGATTTCGTATCTATAAATAACAAGTCCACACTATGAAGAGTCATATCCCTAACGTATCGGCATACATTCCAACATAAAATGTGGATGTCACCCTTTGTTACATCAAATGACATAAGTCAAGACAATGGGCCTACTATTCATCTCAGGATTAAGATACAATATATATGTTTGTCTAAAGTAAATTGATTTTTTGAGACAAGATTATTAATCCAAAGTAATTACACTTTATGTCCTAATCCGACATATTATCACCTATGACAATGCACCAATGTTTCCATTCGTGAAGCCACCTTCGATGGCCAAGACAAACCATCTCCCGTTAAGGATGTAGACAACATAACAATCTTTGCATGAATAAAGCTTCCAACTTTATTCCCTCAATTGTGGATCTTATGATTTAGACCTTCACCCTTAGAATCATGTCTTTCACATAATCTATCCATCATATGCTAGATTCTAAAGGCTTAGACCGACAGTCTTAGACTTTTGTTTACTTATTATATATTTAACAACTATGAATGTAAAGAAGATAATAATTTGGTATATGAATAAGAAATAAATTATTTATTGATAAAAATATTTTCAAAAACATATTACATGATCATACCAGGCTAGATTATCATGAAACTGAATAAGAAATAAATTCCTATGTCCATGGTAGCAGCTATCAGTTCTTTTGCGAAATTTCTATCATGATAAATGAATGAGTTATTTACTTCCTCAATCAAATCACCTTAGTTTTTAACTGGGTTCTTTCTCTTCTTGATAGGGAGAGGAGAAAGCTAGAGAATGATTTGATGTCTTGGGGGCCATAACCTGTTATGCCTTTTTATACTTTTCTATTAGGAACCTATTAAACCTAGTTAGGTTAGTATTAGGTATCTATTCATTAAGCTCATAACCTATCAGTAACTTATGGGCTTTCCATAAATAATCACTTACAATATCCCATTATAATTAAATAGTCATAATATAATTGTTATGTTTAATATGTTGCCCACAACTACAATGAGAAACTAAATTTCCCATCAAATCTCCCATTTGGGCTACATATAATTCCTAAAACAATTATATCATAAATTGCTTAGGCATGCAGTTTTATGCTACTTAATTTCAAACTTTACTTTAGTTTCAATCTGGTCCATCTCCTATATTAGTATGGAATCAAAGTGGCTTTTGTCACATCAAATCATAACTAAACTTTCAATGGTCACCATACCAACATATTCAATGACATAGATTGAGTATGATGAGTAGCATGGAAATTACATGCAATGTGATCTCAAACATGCATATTTCTAACTAGTCCACTTTAGTCTTTAATGAGATCAATCTAAAAACTTTAAACACAATGACAAAATGATATATAAAAAATAAACAAAGTTAGAGATAACCCATAAACCTTCAACTTTATTATGTAGAAAATCAAAACAAACACATATATGTTTAAATAAAATATAGAACATCCAAAATTAACCCCTACTAAACAAAATATCATCTAATAAACTAACATTCATATGAGCAGTATGCTCATGAAAGATTTGGGTAGTTTTGGTTAGTGGATCCACTAGCATAGAATTTTTCCTTATATGTTCTATGGCAACCTCACCACTTTGACCTCTTTGATCTCTCATAAGTGAGTACAAAGTCTTTTACTTCTCTACAAGTAACACAGCCTGTTTGGCTACTTTCCAATGTTCCATTACTGGCTTACTGATATATCTACCTAATATTTCGACTACAAATACTATATCTAGAAGTGTACAAACTTGAGCATACATTAGACTTCTTATTGCTGATGCATAAGGAATCTTTTGCCTCTCTTTCCTTTCAAGGTCATTCTTGGGGCACTAACTAAGACTAAACTTGTCTCATTTAGCCATGGGCGTATTTCCTAATGAACAATCCTTCAAGCTGAATCTACTTAAAACCTTTTCGATATAGTTCTTTTGTGATAACCTAGGGATACATCCAGAATGATCTCATAGTATCTGTATACCTAGTACAAAAGAGGTTTCCCTGAAATCTTTCATCTCAAAATTCTTTATCAGAAATCTCTTGGTTTTGTGCAATAAGCCTATATTGCTAATAATAAATACAATATCATCGACATATAATATTAGAAAGACGTATTTACTCTTACTAAACTTATGATATATGCAGTCATAAGCTACATTCATCTCAAAACCATGTGAAGTAATTATTTGATGAAACTTGTTATACTATTGACGGGAAGCTTGTTTGAGACCATAGATGGATTTATTTAACTTGCAGACCATAGGCTTTGGATCTCCAGATACAAAGTTTTCAGGTTAAACCATATAAATCATCTCATCAATGTCTTCATTGAGAAATACTATCCTAACATTCATCTGATGTAGCTCTAAATTAAAATGAGTCATATGTGCTATTATTATCCTAAATGAGTCTTTTGATAAATAAATCTCTCCTTTTGAGTGAAACTTTTGGCAACTAAACAAGCTTTATATCTTTTGGCATTGTCTTTCTAATCCCTTTTAGTATTAAATATCCATTTGCAATCAATGGGCTTCACACATTTAGGCAACTTGACAAGGTCTCAAACCTCAATATCTTTCAGGGATTTCATCTCATCTTGCATGACATTTATCCACTTTTGAGAGTTTAAACTTTGTATAGCTTTTTAGAAGTTGATTAAATCATCTGCCGCTAAGTCTATATCAATTTCATGTTCTTGGAGGAAGAGAATATAATCATCCAGAATCGTATTTCTCTTATCTCTAATGGATTTCCTTAATGACACTTCTTGAGGTTGTTGAATTTACTCTATTGGTGCATTAGAAATAATCTCATTGTTGTCTTGTTTTGGAACAATGTTAGGAATAGGAGCCTGATCATTGTTGTCTTATACCAAAGTTGCATCTTGAACAATAAAGGAATTAGAGCCTGATCATTGCCAATAGCAATTTCTTCTTCAAAGACAATATTCTTTACTTTATCTTCCCCCTCCAAAGTCGACATCCTCGAAGAATCTCACACTTCCCATCTCAAAGAATGACCTGGAAGTGGGATAATAAACTTAAAGCCCCAAGAGTGCTTAGCATTTCCAACAAAGTAACAATTAATTGTTCTTGAGTCCTGTTTCTTTTCATTTGGCCTATAAGGCTGTGCCTTAGTTGGACAACCTCAAATATTTAAGTGCCTAATGCTAGGCTCTTTGTCTATCTATACTCATAAGGAGTTTTAGTTATCGCTTTGCTTGGTATCCTCTTAAGGATATATACTATAGTCTTTATTGCTTTTCCTTAAAGCAATTCAGGTAAAGAAAAATGACTAATCATACTTCTCACCATATCCTTAAGTGTTTTGTTTCGTCTTTTAGCAACACCATCTATGCTAGGTTTGCCTAACTTTGTGCATTGCAGGATGATTATGTATCCCTTTAGGAAGTTGGAGAAAGGTCCTGGATGTTGTTCACATGATCCATCATATCTTTCATAATATTCACCACTATAGTATTTTTGAGTTTAAATAAGTTAAAAATGTCCAAAGGTTGAGACTTATTATGTATTAAATATAGGTAACTGTATCTTAAGTAGTCATCTATGAATGTAATGAAATACTATTGGCTATTCCAAGAAGCCGTAAGGAATAGACCATAGATATTAGTGAGTATAAGTTCTAAGATGTCTTTGTATCTATCAGTACCTAATTTTCTTATGTTTGTCTATTTCCTCTTAATGCACTCAATGCATACTTGAAAGTCTATCAAATCTAGGGGGTCAATAATTTTGTCAGACATAAGTCTCTGAATTCTTTGTTTAGAGATATGACCTAAATGCTTGTGCCATAAGATGGTAGTGTCCTCAATTAATTTGCGCTTTGTACCATGTATTTTAGCATGCAAAATTTCATTATAAGAATTAATATTATCAAAATCTAAAACTTTTAAGTTTGGCAAAAATTATAATTTAGATTTTTCAGAGGTTGTTTTCATTAAAAACAAAAACTGCTTTTTATTAGTTAAAATTGGAACTCGAACTTTTTTTCTTTGTGAAAGTTTTTCGTTTCATTGAGATCTAAAACTTTTGTTTTTCACGAAAATCATAGTTTGCTATTGAAATGACCCATGTTGAGGCTGAGCTCGGCACCACCACCGAGGAGCCAAACTCTAGGTGGTCGGCACCCTAGCTCGGTGAATGGTATGTGGAGCTCATAATTGACCCCGATTACGCTGGATGTCTTATCCGAGGTGCTTTTTAGGGCTCCTTCAGGCCGCACCTCCTCAGGCTGCCTCCTCCGATTTAGTACTAGCTCGGGTCGGACTCTCTTCACTCTAAGTAGACTACTGTTTGCCATCACTGGCTAACAGATGGCAAATAACTCACCGCCAGATGGGAGTTCATCCACCGATAAAGGGACATAACACTTGTCACTTGCCACCTGACATGCCATGATGTGACACTTGGGTTGTGGGCAAAACCCACCTAACACCTGGTCCAAGTAGTAATCTATAAATAGGATGCGTTTATTGCACTCTGGCAAGTAAGCTCCTTCCCACCTGACCGATTCCTGACCTCTGTCGAACACCCCTTGCCTTGAGCATCAGAGAGCCTTTGTCTTATTTACTGACCATTTCCTACCTCTTAGGCATCCTTCCTCTTGTTGCAAGCCAACTAGACTAGGTAGAGGCGAACAAGAAAGAGCCGAACACCATGCGCCATCACACGTGGTCTTGATCTGACGCTGGAACTTGACAAGCATCAACATTTTGGAGCTAAAAGAAGGGCCCCTCGCCTTTCATTTAAGAACACCAGCCACAACTAAGCTCTAGCTAGTTCAAAAGTCTAAGATGGTGACACGTGGGAATGCCCGAGCTGATGCCACTCGACAGGAGGGGTTAGGAGACGCACAAAATCGGCATCAAAACCCTGGCAGGCTTAGGGGCAAGGAAGCACAGCTAGGGCCTAACAAACACAAGACTCGAGTCCAAGACCCAATCTGGGAACTCACCAATGTTGTCTGAATATTAACATAGTAGCTCACACAGTAAGCTCAACGCCATCTTGCACCTAGCCTTCTTCCTCCAGCCCCAGCTGAGCAGGCTAGAGGATGAGCGAGACAGGATGCCGACGACCCAAACGAGGCAAATTCTAAGAGATCCTGAGGCTCCATGTACGGTGCCTCAGCCAATAATAGACTTGTCTAGGAAGGCTAGTTGGCCCTCAGGCATGAACGACACGATTACCGTCACCTCAAGGTTCTCGAGCCTTCGTGTTTGACAGGCTTGGACGTCGAGGAGCACAACAAAACTAACAACCTGGGGCAGGTGACCGTGCCAAGGGCAGAGCACCCTATAGGGTTGAACTACCAGATGATACAAACAGTCGCCAGTTCCAAGAGTTGCAGCGCCAAATTGATGAGATTTGTAACAATTGTTTTTGGCCTAGATGACATAGGTGCCCTGAATCTGCAATTCCCAGTTCTCATAATGCGAGCCCCCATGCTGCCAAAATTCAAGGTCCCATAGATCAAGGCTTATGATAGGACCACAAACGTCGACGAACACGTTGAATTGTTTTTCGAGGACACATGCTCCTTCAGAATGCTAGTGATGCGGCAATGTGCAAGGCCTTTTCACTAACGCTAACCGGCCCTACTCAACAATGATTTAGGTGTCTTGAGCCAGCCTCTATTACTTCGTTTTGGCAACTTGCCGATGCTTTCTTAGCAGCCTTCTCCACCACGAAGACGAGGAGAAAGGAAATCACGTGTAACACCCTAAATTTTAAGTTAGGGGTCTAGTTAAGATTATATGAATATGTTTAATTTTTAGCACTTATGCATTGATTTTTTTTTTTACTTATGAAATTGCCATGTATTTATGGGATGATAGAACTTCATGCAAAGGTGTTATAAATATATCTTGTATGTTAATTTATAAGTATTAATACGTTTTTATATATAGAAATATATATAAATTTTCTAAATATAAATAAACGTTAATTTATATGTTAATTGTAAGTTAATTTACAAGTATTCTATATATATAAATGTTATATTCTATATATAAATATTTCCATATATATATATACTTATCTTTACGTAAGAATTAATATGTTTCTATATATAAGGTTAATTCATATAAAAATAAAAGAAAGAAAAGTTATGTTATATATTAATGTATTGTGCATAATATTTTGTGCTATTGTATAATTGTAGTGGAAAATGACTATTAATATTTTATAATTTATATGTGTTTTTGTGTGAATGTAAATTATATATATGAGTGTGTGTAATTGATCTAGTTGCCGTGTGAGTATGAATAGCAAGTGGGAAGTAATACATTATTGATGTTATATATTTTTTTTAATATAATGTGCACTATATGTGTAAGTTACAATGTTTGGTGGCCATGTATGACTTTGAGAAAGTGGATAATGACTGACGTAATTTATGTATATGTGAGTGTGTTTGTTGCGGTATAATTTTGATTTATTGGCATATTATCTTCTCTTTCCTTATTCTATATGAGGGAATAGTTAACTTTTTATATGATTGGATAACAATTGTTGATTGATTGGCATGTTTTTGGATTTATTTCCTCATTTAAGGAAATGAAATGTTTAACTTTTGATTGATTGAATTTAATTGATAAGGTTTCCTACTTTTGAAAGTTGATATATGGTAAGTAGGAGCTAATTTGTTGATTCTTCCCTTAATTCTCCTCTAATCCCACGTGTAAATTGCCTCTAATTAGTCAAGATATTATCATTATATTTTGATAGTTGACTTTTTAATGATAATTGGAATTCATGATAGGTTTCCTATTTTGATAATTGAAATTAGGCAAGTGGAGCTAATATTAGAATCTGAAATTATCTTTAATTTTTTTATTCCTTTATTGGATGATTGGTTGACTTATTTAGAATTCTATTCATGGATAGTCAAGATACTATCATTGTATTTTCCTCTATTGAATCATTGACTTTCGTATTTAGTTTCTTTTCCCCTCCCACGAGAATGCATTCCATTTTTATAAAAGATTTGTTTCTTATATAGAAGGCTATGTTTCGTTTTTATATATTACTCCCATTCTTCACATTTTACTCACAAATCCTCTCAACCTCTCAATCTTCATGTTTCTTCTTCTTCTTCTTCTTTTCCTTCTTTGTTTTGCTACTAAGAGTAAGAATGTGAGAGAGAGAGAGAGTAGACGAGAGAATGAAATAAATAGAAAAAGAAAGAAAAGATTAAGGAAACACAATATTTAAGGAGACATATAAATGCATGAAGAGAGGATAGAAAATCATGAAGGTGTTTAATGGTTTTCATCAGAATATGAAGGGATATTTTATGTGATGTGAAGAATGAATGAATGATGATGTATAGAACTTAAGATGATCATGAATAAACGGTTTGTGTAAGTATATCCTCCACTGCATCACTTGAACAATAGTATGTTTTAAAGTTATGTATGTTGTTATAAAGAATATGTTTAAAGATGATTTTAATGATTTTTCATGAGTATGATGTGAACTCTCTTGTTGTCATGAACCAACCAATGTTAGGTATGTTTTCATAGTCAAATCCTTAAGGAAACATGTTCCAAGATAAGGACCATCTATGAATGAATGTTAAGGATTCTGACTGCTTGATATTAACGTTATACTACGGGCCCAAAAACCTAAAAGTAATGTATGTTTATGAAAGTATGTTTTTATGTGGAACTACTGTGGTTTACTTACTAAGTATTATTCTTATATAGTTCTCGTGATGTAGGTGAGCTTCCAAGTAAGGATGTAAATGACTGAGCAAGAATGATCTAAGGTCCTATGATGAGTCTAAGATGCAATATTTATTTCTAAGTATTTCTTTGATGTTATTAGAAACTAAGAATTGTTATTGAGGACATTTAGGGGATTTTTTAGCTTTTGTATAAGTGTTGTAATCTTAATATTTCTGCTGCTAATGATAAGATAATTTCCACATTAAAGTTGAGTTAAGATTTGATTATTTTTTTGGCCCATCTTCATATGCATGAACGAACGATGTGTGGCGCTCCTCTCCTCTCCTCTCTTCCCCTCGAGGGAGAGGGGGAGGGGGTCGCTACATGACAAGAGTTGGATTTTTGAAAATGATCGTTTTTCAAACCGATACTGGAATGGTGCAATGGCATTTTTGGAAAGAGCAAAAAACTACATGAATGAGGATAGGGAAGTTAGTTGTCCGTGCATTAATTGTTTTAATGCAACAATGCAAACATTACCAATAGTTGAAGCTCATATAATTGATAAGAGATTTAGTCGAACATATACTACGTGGATATACCATGGAGAATCTTATAATGCAAAGAATAATAGTAATGAAGCACATGAACAATCTACTAAGGAGATGCAAAAATTCTTAGATGATGTAGTTGGGGTCATCAATTATGTCGAACTAGAAGAGTTAAGTCCAACTGAAGAACCCAATTCTCGACAATTTGAAGAACTTTTTGCTGAGCTTGAGGAAGAGTTGTATCCTGGATGCGAGAACTTTTTATCTTTGGATTTTTTAGTAAAATTGATGCATTTAAAGGTGCTTCACAAGTGGACCAACAAATCTTTTGACTCTTTGCTAAACCTTTTAAAGTAGGCATTACCAGGAGGGAACAACATTCTTGCTTTACATTATGAGGCCAAGATGAAGTTATGCAAGTTGGGTTTAGGTTACGAGACAATTCATGTGTGCAAGTATGATTGTGCTTTATTCTATAAAGAATATGCTGATCGAAACACTTGTCCTATATGTGCTGAGAGTCGATGGGTGAATTCGAGCATGAAGGGAAAGAGAGTGCCTCATAAAGTATTATGATATTTCCCTTTAAAGGATCGGTTGAAGCGTTTGTATGCATCAAGACATACTACAAGAGGTATGAGATGGCATGTAAATGGTTGATCTATGCAAGGAGTTCTGCAACATCCAGTAGATAGAGAGGCATGGAAGGCATTTGATCATCAGTATCCTGATTTTGCTTCTGAAGTAAGAAATGTTCGTTTGGGTTTAGCGGCTAATGGGTTTAGTCTGTTTGAAAATATGAGTCAACCTTACAGTATGTGGCCAGTTATCTTGTTAACATACAATCTACCTTCATGGCTTTGTACAAAGGAACCATACTTAATGTTGACTTTGTTGATTTCAGGCCCTAATGCTCCTACAAAGGATATAGATGTGTTTTTAAGACCAATTGTAGATAAGTTAAAAGAGCTTTGGGAGCATGGATTGGTAATTCATGATGCCTGTGCTAATACATCATTTAGGATGCGTGCTACGTTGTTATGGACTATCAATGATTTTCCTGCTCGAAGTAGTTTGTCCGGTTGGAGTGGTCAAGGATACAATGCATGTCCAATGTGCAACATGCATACTCTGTAACGCCCGTTTAATTTTATGTAACGGATTATGTTATGATAATGACAACGTTAAGTGTTATATTTATGATGTGTTATGATATATAATATAATGGTGCTAACTATTTTATTCTAAGTGTTATGGCAGGTGACGCTCACGTGGAATTGATGTGCTTAAATGTTCATGTCATTAATGTTATATGTTTAATCATATTTTAATTGATAATTTAATGTTATGAATGATTTTTGTATTTAAGGGTAGATCGGCAGGCCGGACTATTCACTTCGGCAGGCCGAAATGATTCTCTCAGAACGGCAAGCCGATGGTATAGCATTGGTAGGTCGGACTTCAAAGATCGGCAGGCCGATAACAGCTGACAAACAGTCAGCAGAAATTTCACAAATTTGTGATAAGGTTGATTTTGTGATTGGATAACTTATTTTGAATAATTGACATAGTTATGGAATGATTCCTCTAATTTTGGTAAAGAAGCATTTGACTTTGAATGGATTGAATGTGTTGATAAGTTTTTCCCATTTTTAAAAGAGGCAAAGTATGGCAACTCGAACCGTTCTTGAAAGTTTTGACTTTTTTTCTCTCAATTCCATCCATTCACATGAATTTTTGCCCTGCATTTAATCAGAAAATTCTGATTTAATATGGAGAGAAGACTTTTCTTTTGTAACGTAATCAAATGAATTTCTTTAATTCCCTCCATTTTCACGTGTAATTGCCTAATTTTAATAAAAAGAATAGGGTTTCTGAAATCATAGCACAGACATTTCCTCTTATTCTTTTCTCATTCACGTGAATTTCTCACACTCAAAATTCTCTCAGACATTTTTTTCATTTCTCTCTCTTTCTCTCATGCTTTCTCTCTCTCTCTCTCTATTTCTCTCTCATTCTCTCTCTTCTTATCACGTTTCTTTCTTCTTCTTCCTCTCAAATTTCCCCTGCAATTCTTTGTTAAAATATTGAAATTTCTTTGGTGTTAATTCAAGGAGTTTTGAA
>CAMOHE010054261.1:78960-137218 GCA_946598075.1 Artocarpus hirsutus | reverse complement strand
ACATTTGGATCAGATTAGGAACATACCTCGTCCAACTGATGTTCCAGATTCTGGTTTGCTTTGTGATTTACTTTGGTCGGATCCTGGTAGAGATGTCAAAGGCTGGGGAATGAATGACCGTGGAGTCTCATACACCTTTGGTGCAGATAAGGTTGCAGAATTCTTAACAAAGCATGATATGGATCTTGTTTGTCGTGCCCATCAGGTTAGTTGCTGACTTGCAGTCACTGTTTTGTTCCTCTCAGCCCCTTTTTTATTGGCTCAAGCACTTTTATAACTTCTGTCAGGTTGTTGAGGATGGGTACGAATTCTTTGCTGATAGACAGCTTGTTACAATATTTTCTGCTCCTAACTACTGTGGTGAGTTTGATAATGCTGGTGCAATGATGAGCGTCGATGAAAGTTTAATGTGCTCTTTCCAAATTCTCAAGCCAGCTGAGAGAAAGTCTAGGTTCGGTTCGACAATGATGTGAAGACTACCGTCTTGATCCCTTTAGGATTGCTAGTGTAAGTTTTGGGCTATTCTTTATTTCAGTGAAACAATTGTTTTCCTACATTAGAATTTTCTTATTTCAGTGAAACAGTTTTTTTCCTACATTAAAATTTTGTTTGCCTCTACATCAGAATTTATTGTTGCATCTGTATTGTTTTTTTTCCTTTTGGTCTTTTCTGTGAAACTTTTTTTTAGACCATTATGTTTAAATCATACTCCATTCTATTCCCAATTGTTTGCATTTTATAGTTTCACTGAACAGACTAAAAGGAAAAATGATAAGTGTCTTGTTACTGCTGATGTTGTGAGTATTTGAGATGGATTAGTATCTGGCCCCATATTCCAATTTCTCTTCATCTCAGACCAGCATGCAGTACTATTTAATCCGATAAAATTTGGTATCAGACTTAAAAAAAGGGGGGGACCTTTTGACACTAATTTATAGCATCTATATGTGGTTTGAATGGACAGTTGTAGGGGCCATTGATGTTTTGTGCCAGCTGCTCCATTTCTTAGGTCCCGTTTATGTCAAGACGTTTGAAAATGGTATTGGATTTGAAATATTTGACAAGAGAATAGAGAAAAGGCTTTACTTCAAATAAAGGAGTTGTCGGTAAACCGTGGCCTGTACTGTTGAACCACGCACATTTTCTACGGCCTTATACTATGGCTACCACCATGCCCTTAGCAAAGGATTTCTGACATTCTTTTTGTGCTTCTCGTTAGTTTAGCTTTAGTGTGCATAAGATTTCATAATTTTGAAACTTTCCTTGCTAATATTTTGCTCTTTGATTCAGGATAAAACAGCTGAAGACAAGAGACTGGCTTTGAAGCTCGTCAAACTCGAAAGGAATTGCAATTGGATATCGTTGTGTCATGTTGAGATGAGTTCTTTGTTCAAATTGTTGTTGTATAATGAACGGAGCTCTGGGACTTCTCGGTTTTTAAAGCTGGCTTTTTTTTTCTTTTTCTTTTTTACCTTTTTTAGGGAAGTGGCTAAAAAAGGCCTGATTTTACACGCTTCTTAAATTAGTACTACTTCCTCACAGATTTATGGTGCTTGCTGTATATACATTTAATTTGTAAATGACTGCACCCGTAGTCAATGAACGCCCCGCCCTTGGGCAAACCGTTCGCTCTTTGGCTATCATCTGGCAGTGAATGCCTTTGTTTTGGTCCCTGCATTCGAACATGGGTGCCACCACAGGCTCCCAAGCCAGTTTTCCCTGCGTGAATCTGTGATGGGCGTGGACCAACTGGAGCCGTGAATCTGATTTCCCGTCATGTGCTGGACATGAGAATTTTGATTTGTGGGAAATTAGCGGCGACAATGCCATCTTATCCTAGCATTAGACTTATCCTCGTCCTTGTCAGATTTCTCTCCGTCTTTGTTCATTGTGATCTCCAAGTATTTTCGCACCTTAAAGGCATTTCTGAATTCACTAAAAGCGTCAATCTTGAACTCGAATTTTGGTAAACTAGTTATGTCCATTTGATTGTTTACCAGATCGGTCCTGTGCATCTCCCAAGTCTTCTGTTAATCAAAATCTCTGAGCATGACCTTAAAAAAGTTTGCCATGGCTTTTTTCTAGAAGTCTGTAGCTTGACATCGATCCATCAATCAGTTCTGTTAACTAACTATGTCAAACGAGTGCAATAGGTTGTCAATCCAAAATAAGGAGATGTTTGTGGTGCGAATCTTCACCAGCGGTGTTTGTTTTGAAAGCATTATCTCTTAACAAATTCACTTCTTTTTATAGATTTGATAATTGAAAAAATTTGCGCAAAAATAAGTTGTGTTCATGATGTTATCTCCTCCTAAGCCCATGGTCTATTTGTCCATAAGTTTTGTATGTTTTGCTTCCTTTTGTTTTTTTTATTTACAAAATTGACCTCATGTTTGCTGACACAGTTTTCATCACAAATTCAGTTATGAATAGTATAAAGCTCTCACATACTACAATAATAATAATAAAAAATTACTACAATGTAAAGTTTTTACATGCTATAATAAAAGTGGTTCTAACCATTGATTTCATCACCTTTTCAAACACCCTTTGAGATAAATCTTATATTAGCGGAGAGTAAGGTGTACTTGTTTAAGCATTTACAAGTTTCTTTCAGGCAAAACTTGTTTGAATAGGATCACTTGATACAAAAGGTGTTTAACACGGTGATTAGAATCATTAATTAAAATTATAAACATTGTAGTATGTGAGAGTTTTATATTATAGCAATTTTTTTATAATATGTGAGAGTTTTACACTATTTTTAATTAAAAAATTGATTAAAATTAATTAATACTAAATAAAAAAAATCTATTTATAGGTCATGGTGTTACCTCTGGCCAAAAAAACTCTTCTGGTTGTTTTGCTCATGAATTGTTAAAATAAAATGTGTTGCTTTTAATGAGCGAGGAGCTCACAAAGTACACAGCTGACGGTTCTTTATACATCTATATGTATATAGCTGTAATAGCAAAATGGCACAAACGTGGACCAAAAAAATATCTCGCCCGATACTGTCATATATCTTTTTAGATAGAACCGATATTATTTTCTTTTTCGATGGAACCAGAATTCGCCCAAACCCCAAAGGCCCCAATCTTTAGAGGATGCCAAAGAGTCGGAGCCGTGTTTTGACATTAAGATAATTCTCATCTCATGTGAAGTGTGATGTGGGTTTTCCCCGCTTCCCACACCCTCCAACCACCCACCTTCACCGCCCACTTCAACAACTCCTACCCTCCTCGCAACTCTCCCAAACCTCCAACTTCCTCCATAACCTTAAAACCTTCTTTCTCAACAACAAAAGACACCAACGACAAGAACAAGTTGATTCAGTCTCTCTGTAAACAAGGCAACCTCAGACAAGCCCTCAAACTCCTCCCCCACGAGCTCAACCCCACCCAACACACCTACGAGCTCTTAATCCTCTCCTGCATCCGCCATGACTCTCTCTCATGTGGGCTTCAAGTCCATCGTCGACTTGTCCATGATGGGTCGGACCAAGACCCTTTCTTGGCCACCAAACTCATTAACATGTATTCGGAACTGGACTCGGTAAATGATGCACGTAAGGTGTTTGATAAAGCGCGGAAGAGAACTATTTATGTTTGGAACGCGATTTTCAGAGCGCTTGCTTTGGCGGGTCATGGGATGGACGTGTTTGACTTGTATCGAAGGATGAATCGGAGTGGAATTGAGTCGGATAGGTTTACTTATACGTATGTGCTCAAGGCTTGTGTTGCATCGGAGAGCTTGGTTTCTCTTCTTTGGAAGGGTAAGGAGATTCATGCTCATGTTCTGCGACGTGGGTTTGAGGATTGTGTTCATATCATGACTACTTTGGTTGATGTGTATGCACGGTTTGGGTGCGTTATGAATGCGAGTTGTGTGTTTGATGAGATGCGGGAGAGGAATGTCGTGTCGTGGAGCGCTATGATTGCTTGTTATGTCAAGAACGAGAGGCCCTTTGAGGCGTTGGAGCTTTTTCGGGAAATGGTGCTTGATAACAGGAATTCATCACTTCCCAATTCGGTGACAATGGTTAGTGTGCTGCAGGCCTGCGCAGCTCTTGTTGCCTTAGAGAAAGGGAAACTTATTCATGGATATGTTCTTAGAAGGGGTCTTGATTCGATACTGCCAGTCATGAGTACTCTTGTGACCATGTATGCAAAATGCGGGAAGCTCAAACTTGGGCTACGGGTTTTTGATCAAATGGACAAGAGGGATGTCGTGTCATGGAATTCCTTGATTTCGAGTTACGGGATTCATGGATATGGACAGAGTGCAATTCAAATTTTCAAAAAAATGATCTCCCATGGAGTATTGCCGAATGTGATTACATTTATAAGTGTTTTGGGTGCTTGCAGTCATGCAGGTCTTGTTGCCGAGGGGAAGATGATATTTGATTCCATGCATAGAGAACACGGGATTTATCCTAGTATGGAGCACTATGCTTGTCTGGTGGATCTTCTTGGCCGTGCTAATAGATTAGATGAAGCAGCCAAAGTTGTCGAGGATATGAGAATAGAACCGGGGCCTAAAGTTTGGGGTGCTCTTCTTGGCTCATGCAAGATTCATTGTAATGTTAAACTTGCAGAGAGAGCGTGTAAAAGGCTATTTGAGTTGGAGCCTAGAAATGCCGGGAATTATGTACTTTTAGCTGATATTTATGCTGAAGCTAAGATGTGGGATGAGGTAAAAAGAGTGAAGCAGGTTTTAGAAGCTAAGAAACTACAAAAGGTCCCAGGTTGTAGCTGGATTGAAGTTAGAAAGGAAGTGTACTCATTCATGTCCATTGATGAGTTTAACCCCCAGAGCGAACAAGTGCATGCTTTGTTGGTGAAATTGTCGATGGAGATGAAAGATAGGGGATATGTGCCCCAAACTAAAATCGTGCTCTATGATCTCGAGAAGGAAGAGAAGGAGCGAGTTTTATTAGGCCATAGTGAAAAATTAGCGGTCGCGTTTGGATTAATCAATACCAACAATGGCGAGACAATTCGGATATCCAAGAATTTGAGGCTCTGTGAAGATTGTCATTCTGTTACAAAGTTCATTTCCAAGTTTGCAAACAGAGAGATTGTGGTTCGAGATGTAAATCGTTTCCACCATTTCCAGGATGGGGTTTGTTCATGTGGGGATTATTGTTAGTTAGTTGTCTGCAAATTATTATTCAAACTTACAACTCTCTTCCTCTACAATTTAAGAGAGAGGACACTTCTTCAGATGTCAAATAGAAATTCAAAATGTATATTCGGCAAAGTTTGTTCTAGAAATGACCCATGTGTCTTCAGAGTTCTTTATTATTGTACTTGGTTCACATGATGGGTTGTAATCTTCTCACCCAGTATTCAAATTTATCATGACACTTTCTTTCTTTCTTCAACTTTGCATAATAAACTAAAATAAATCTTTGTGATATCTACAACAAAAAAAAAAAGATAAAACAAAATAAATATGATATAACGGAATTGGAAAAGTAGTATTTTATTAGCTAAATCTACTTACAAGAGAAAAACCCAAAAAGGGGAGAAAACACTCAAGTTTTAAATTTAATATCCAATAATTAAGTCTATTCAATACAATAGCTAATGAGTGTATTTATGATATTCTAAGAAAACACAGTAAACAAATAAAGATAAGCCAATAATAAAGCAAAACTACAATATAAAAATGACTAACATAGCTGGTTCTCCTACATCAAAATGGCAACGGATTAGCAAAACAAACAATTCAAAATGTGGGAAAAATAAATAAATAAAAAAAATGATGCCTCACTCGGCATTTAAATTTATCACGACACTTTCTTTTTTTGTTCAACGCTTTATAATAGTTAAAATCCTCGTCCTATTTAACACCAGAACGCGAGAAAACAAAACAAATATACCATCAGATAAGCAAAACATACAAATAAATAGTGAAAAATAAAAACCAACAAATTAAAAAGTTGTCTGAGCCCGGGTTCGAACCGGGGACCTCTAGTGTGTGAGACTAGCGTGATAACCAACTACACCACCCAGACGGCTGATTTGAGGCCACACGAAATATATATAATTCAAATGCCAAAACGCTCAATCTTCTTCTGCCCTCGTCTCTCTCTCCCTCCAACAAACAGTTGGAAAGAATTACAGTACAGGGGAAAAGGAGTCGACCCCTGTTCAGAGCTTGAAGAGCAGAAGAGGGAAACCGTCCTCTGCCCCGCCAACTCCTTCCTTCCTTTCTCTTTATCTCTCGGCCATGGAAGCACACCATGCATCTCTTGGCCGACGGACGGTAACGCTTCCATTTTCAATTTGCTATTTGGATCGTGGAATGAAACGATCTCTTTCGATTCCTTGACGAACGATTTGGTTTTCCAGTTGGAAGAAATTCGTCAGAAGCGAGCGGCTGAAAGGTTGAGCAAGACCTCTTCGGGGCCTGATCTCAGCAAAGTTACGAACTCCAATGGTTCGTGCGATTCAATCTATTTTTCGATTATTATATATAATTCTTTTAATCTCGATAAAAATTCTTGCTTTTTTTTTCCCCCCCTTTCTTTGTACAGATGTGGTAGCGATCAGAAAATCAGAGAGCGGAAATCGTCTTTCTGAGGTAGAAATCATTTTGTGAATTTATGACATTTTTTCCCTTCAAATTTTATATGATTTAATTGCGTGTTTCTTCAACGTTCTCTTAATTAGAACCGATTTCCACTGGGATTAGTTGTTTTGCAACATCAGTTTAGAATTTTTATGCAATTAAACCACTGATGCAGGCGGATGTTGGTGGTTTGGTAGCTCAGATAAGAGACCTAGAGAAGAAGAATGCAGAATTGGAGGAACAAAACAAACAATTGATCTCAAAGGTAGCATTTTAAAATTTTAATTTCGTTTTTGTATGTTTCTTCTAATGTTTGAACTTAAGTAAAATTTTGGGTGATGATCAATAGTAACTGATTTTGTGGTCTGTCTTTAATTTTTTCAGCTTCAGAAAACGGAAGCTGAAAATGACGTGCTACAAAAACGAGTGAGTGATCTGGTAAGACCAATTCCTTTTGCTATTTTTTCTTTTATGTTTGCTTTGAAGGGGTAACCAGCTGTCTTTTTAAGTCCACACCTTCTTTTAGTGGAACTAATCTAAAAAGATTCTTAGAAATGTACTCGAACTGATGTTATTTTCCATCTCACTTTGAAAATTTGTTATTTTGGTTGGTTAAAGCACAGGGAATTGCCTGCATTAATAGCTTGCAAATGAGTTGTTTAATATGTTAAGTTGGTAATGACGAGTTGATAAGTCTGGAAAACCAAATGAATTAATCTAGAGCTGCTAGTGGAATGTTGTTAGGTATGTTGTGTCTAAAGTCTAATATTTTCTCTATCTTTGTCGTAGATTTTTTTTTTTTCGTGCAAGATGTACTTTGCGTTTTTGTGTTTTCTTCATTCAATTTGCCATAATAGCATTATCCCTTTTAAATTTTAGGAGCAAGACACGGTACCTTCTTTGAGAAAAGCTCTAAAGGATGTTGCAATGGAAAAGGATGTAGCAGTTGTTGCACGGGTGTGGACCATCTCTAGATCAATTATCTTCATGGAACTTATGATTTGTTTCATTTTCTTTAATTGTTCACCAATAAAGTCTGATCCACTGGTGTAGGAGGATTTTTCAGCCCAACTTCGAACACTCAAGAAACGTCTAAAGGAAGCGGAAGAAGAGCAATATCAGGTCTGCAAGCAAGTCCTGCTTTAAAATATTAATACCTTTATTTTATTTTATTTTTGTTTATCTTATTTTCTTCACACTTCCATTGGGAAATAGGCCGAGGAGGATGCAGCAGCTTTAAGAGCAGAATTGAATTTGCTACAGCAACAATCAATTAGTGGGTCTTTTAGTGGAATAACCTCTTTTGCTAATTCAACAGATCAAATACAAGCGTTAGAAAAGGAGTTAGCTAGCTTAAAAGCCAAATTACAGGTAATAATGCATTCAGTGTCTTTTTTCTTTTTCTTTTCCTTTTCCTTTTTAATTTCACAGTTGGTTTTCTTGCTTATGAGTTTTCTCTCTGTTCAAATTTCTAGCAAGAGTCACAATTGAGGCAACAAGAGCAACAACGCTTAGCAGAGGAGCAGGCCCAAACATCTTTGCTTATGTCTCAAAAGCAGGAGTTGGAAGAAAAGCTCGCAGTTATGTCAAGGATAGAATCAGGTATCATTCGTTAGAACTTCTCTTATCAGGCTTTTTTTAGTGAGATCAAGATTGCAAAAGTGTATATTATATTCCTTATTCCTTACTCCCTACTTCTTGCCCCTTTTTCCAAGCCAACATCAATGACTCAGAAATCATCCTCTTAAGTTTCAGTTACTTCTTTTTTTTTATTTTTATTTTGGGAATATATGTGCATATTTTAGTGTTGAAGACGTTCAAATCCATGTTGAGTAATTTTAGTAACATAGATCTCTTGAAGACTCAAAGCAGTTGGAGCTGTCATTATGTATCTCCATTTGCTTCATAGTAGTTAGTTACACTTGGGGCGCAACAGTGGTCACTGACGATAGTCTGGATCCACTAAGCATCCCTTTCATTAGCTTTTATTGGCTTTTGGTACAACTCTTTTTTACAAGATCGTTTGGACTAGCGTTTCAAGATAACTTTAATTTGTTAGATTTACTTTTTTCCTAAAGTTAGCAATAATTAGTTTGTTAGATTTGGTTTTATGTCATTGACACTGTCTTCTGAATGCAGAAAATTCAGATAAAGCTGCTAACAAAGTATTTTCAGTGGTAAGTCCATGACAAATTGGTTGCGGCTTTTTGTTTGATAGAAATGCACGCCGTTAACCCTTTTCTCCCAATTAGCTCGACCTCTTCCCTTTGAATCTGTCTTCCCAGTTAAATTGATCCCATGACATCTGTGATTTACTTGGTGAACTGATACATTGACCGAATTTTTGATCCTTCATTTTTGTTTGTTTTACTATTTGCAGGAGGACAAGGAGAAACTTGAAAAGCAATTGCATGACATGGCTGTAGTGATTGAGCGACTGGAGAGCAGTAGACAAAAACTTTTAGTAGAGGTAGCAGTCATAAAATCCTTCATTCTTGGTATGACATGTGACAGCAAAGTTGCCTTTTGAAAACTAACAATACTAATGGTAAACAGATTGATTCCCAATCTTCAGAGATTGAAAGGCTCTTTGAGGAAAATTCTAGCCTCATGAGTTCTTATCAGGAAGCAATGGCCACAGCGACGCAATGGGAGAATCAGGTTGTTATCAGCGGTTGACGTTTGGCAATATTTAGTTTATCGTTTTAGGAAACTCCTGTGCTTTCAGTCGTCTCTATGTTGTTTCCCTTGAGCCTGCTCTTATTTTGCTATTATCTTTCATTCTTTCTTTTCCCTTTTTTATTGATAAACCAATTTTCAGTTGTGTATTGCAGATGACCATAAACCTCTTTTAGCTGTCCTTTCTGATTCTGCACTAGTTCCATTCCAATAGGGATCACCTTTGTCCGAATGGAATAATAGCACATGGACTGTATAATTATGTTAGTTTCTCTTCATGATGTTCATATGCCTAAGCCTAACTATGGGAACGTTTTTCTGATACCCGAACTTGCAGGTAAAGGATTGTATCAAGCAAAACGAAGAGCTTCGTGGAATCCTAGACAAGTTGAGAATTGAACAAGCTAAGGACTTTGTGGAACCAAACAATGCTGGGGTAAATCAGATTGGTTCCCCAGCCTATACGGCTGAAATTATCTCCCTCAAGGTTGGTTGTTTGCTTAATGCCGTTTCGATTCTTCCTCAGAGATCCAATAATGATTCTGTCCTTAAATAACTACAGTAAAGTTTTATCGTTCTCTTTTAGCTTCAGTGGAGCTTTGTTGTTTTTGCGCCTGTTGGCTGCTGGTTAAGTTCACTGGTGCCAGGTGATTACTTTTTATTCTGTGTTTCAATAATTCTCTCTCTGGTGGCTTTCCCTCTCTTAATAGGGTCAAATTGCAAAGGAACAGAGCCGAGCAGAGGCGTTATCTGCAGATGTATTGCAGCTTTCGGCACAACTCCAGCAAGCCACTCAAGCATATAGTAGTCTTGCACGCCTGTGAGACTATCTTCCCCTGCTGGTCTTAGAATGTTTTCTTCTATCTTAATCTATCTCTGATTTTCATTGCCTCGAAACAATTGCAGGTATCATCCGGTGCTGCGGAATATAGAAAGTAGTTTGATCAAGATGAAGCAGGATCGCCCCATCACTGTGCAGTGAATCTTAAATTGGGTTCTACGCAAGCAGTTTTGTATCAAAGTTCTTATGATAGCACATTCACACATACAGGTTTCAAGTTCTGATCCATTTTCTTCGTTTGTATGAGACACAAAGTGTCTAGAGTATTGAATGGAAAGCTTCTCTAAGAACAGTAAAATGATTTTGAGAAAATATTCTGATCATATTGGGAGTTCTAAATTTTCTCATTTTTGTACTCTTCCAAACCGGAAATACAGCACAAAATTCATTTAAACTTGACATTTTTATCAAACAGATTGAGCTTATATCATTCTCTTGTAAGACGCTCAAAAATTATTGCTCAGACCGTAGACCCACTTCCATAGTTAATTTTAATTTTTTTTTTTGGTCATAACTAGCTGACTTAGACCAATTGGAGCATTGGACAATCCCAAATCAATACGTGATTCTTGCAAACAAAGACTTTAAAGAGGTACGGAAAAAGAACTTGATCGACTACTTTGTCATCCGCTTTTAATAGGGTGTTTAAAAAGTGTAGTTAGGACTGGAATTTTTGAGTTATAGTAGCTCACTTTTTAGATCCTATAGCATGTTGGGGGTGTGTTCGGCTTGTTGTTCAAGGACCTTACCTTGGACTCGCCGGCCACCTTGCTTGGACAGAGACGCTCCTTAGCTTCAGGAAAGTTCCGATTTGATCGGCGAGCATTCACGAGGTGGTCCCTAGGCTGCAGTCGATTGAATGATGAGGCACTGGCCACCTAGGGACGTATGTGTGTTTTGCTCGGCATTGGTGAGATTTGGAGTTGGATGATAACTCACTCATAAGGCCACCACCTGGCTTCATTGCAACCCTTAGATGAGAGATTCCCCCCTTCACATGGATCATGACACATGTCACCTACCAATGTGATACCATTGTACGGTACACTTAGGTCACAAGACAGACTTGCTTCACACTCGATTCATGTGAGGCACAATAAATAGGAGCATTAACTTCACCTTCAAGGTAAATGGATTCTCTTCTACCTACCCTTGCCTCTCTCTCAGCCTAACAAGTACTTGACTTGAACGTTATAGAGCTCTTGCTTGGCACAACGTTAGTGTCTCTCTTGACCTCTGAGTGGTTCCCTCTTTTTACAAGTTCACTCCGGGAAGCCAAGAAGAGCAGGGAAGGTGGCCTTGCTACCGTGCGCAGCCGCATGTGTTATTAATTAAGAGCAAGGTATCATCATAGCATGTGAGAGCTTTACACTATATCAACTAAAAGTTTTAATTAGAACTGTTTTTGTCAAATACTTTTTAGCTTTTTCTTTCAAAAATTGTGATCCATGAAACTGAACTGTTTTTTTCTTCTTCTTTTCCCCTTTTTATGGAAAAGATATTGAATATTTTGGTTTCCTATCGACAACTTTAATACCTTTTTTTTCTTTTGCTGGAAATGCCAACTTTAATACTTCATTTTCTGTACATTTCTTTTTTTTTTTTTAAACGACAGCCTCTTTTACATTAAGATGTCCGTACGATTATCATTGTAGACCAGAAGATTAGCATGTTATAATTGGCCTAACAACTTGACCATCACGAAGACATGTGCACCTCCCTAGCATATGCACCACCTGTCATTCATCAATTGGTTGTCATCCATTTTATTTGCCCGTGATTTATGCCAATCCTACTAATAATTCTTTCATACGGTTGCAGTAATCTCGTTGGTATCAATCTTTGCAAAAGAATATTTGGCTTTTTTTTTGTTGGTTTAATATCATCATCTCCAAGTCTTATCGAATACTAATCGTTACTTTACCTTAATTTAATCACCATAGGGCAAAGACATATTAGCTGTATTAAATCTCAAAAGACGCATCAAGGACATTTTGATGTTTTTGGCTTGAGTGGCTGATTGGCTAGCAATCACTCATCGCTTAATATTAAAAAAATAAAAACTAAAAAAATGTTTAGTAAAAGGTCTATTGAACTGTTTTGAAAAGGCGAGAATAAAATAAAGTTGAGGTACAGTTACCTTAGACACTTGTACAGATTCCTTTACTTATTTATCTATTTATTACTTGTTAGATAAGTAATTATGTTAATGATTGAGTACTTTGGGCCCCTTTTGATATTTTCTTGTATATAATAGGAGGAAATAAACACAAGCTGTGTCATATCCCCTGCTGAAAATTGTGAGATGAAGAGCAAAAGCGTTTGTTTCTGCTTCCGAGGCCACAAATCAGAAGAGGAAGAAAAAGAAGGATCTTCCAAATCTCACAAGAAAGGCAAAAGCAGAGGGCTTAATCCCACGGATCCTAGCGACCATGCTGAAGGCCACCAGCAAGGATCCAGCACCACCACAGGCAATGACGGTGGCGTGGCTGCGGCCGTGGTGACCTCAGTCACCATGACTGCTGTGCACAGCAGTGAGGGCGGTGGCACTTACGGTGGCGGCGGAGAGGGCAGTGCTCATGGCGGCGGCGGTGGTGACGGCGGTGGCTGTGGTGGTTGATGTCATTAAAAGTGCTATTTGCTTTTGTTGTTTAATTATTATGTTTTTTGATATCTTATCTGCAAGGGAGGGCTCTTTTGTTTGTCTTGTTTGTTTTGTAAAAGTTATTTAAGACTTGGAAATAGTGGAAGACTAGGTGAAATATTTTGGTGGACTCTAAAATACGCTATGATTCTTGGTTTGATGCGTGGTGGTTTGCTGAATTTCTATTTTTCTCTATGTATTTTTTTTTCTTTTAGTTGGCTTCTATTCAATTAAGAAAATAATGTTTTTTCTGCCTCTATTGGCTCTATTGTGGTGCTGCTTTCAATTATTATGTGGCTTTACTTCTCCTTTACTTAATTGATTGATTAAAGAAATATTGGTTTAAATCTTTTTCAGACTAAGCAATAAAGAATATTTTTAGAGACTTTTTTTTTAAATGAAATTTAGAGACTTCTTTTTGGCACAAGTTCTTCAATACTTACTACCTGTTTGGCTACTTGGTATGAACCATTCAGTTACAGTTGCAACTGCAACTATATTTTTTGCACACCCTCAATCCAAACTAGTTACCGGCCCAACAGTCATCAATGTAATTGAGCAGTTCTAACCATCGTTGCATCCATAACCCTAGATGCTCATATCCTCTTCTCCTCAACGCCTCCATGCAATCGCAATAGCAAGCATCTCCTCTAACCCCACTTTGCCCTATTCTTGCATCACTGGTTTCTTTTCTTGTTCTCAAGAAGATGCCCGTTTTACGGCCTCAACCTCGAGCGTCGATATCTGCCTCTCCTTCATTGCACCGATGAGGAGTATGTAAATGGCAACACAATAGACCCTGCAGCGGCCCTCCAAAGCAGCATTTCAAGCGAAGGAAAATCGCCTTCTTCTTACGGCAGAAGAAAACCCTCGGTTGGTAGAGAACAACCAGCACCGATTTAGGCTTCCTACAGACTTCCTCCCTCTCCTCCATTGGTTCAAATTCGATACATGTCCTTTTTTTCCTCCAACGAACTTCCGATTTTGAAAAACAAAATACTCTTGTTTTTGGTGTCGTGATTTGGGGTTGTTGTTGAACATCCAACATTTTCCCATGGTCAATGATTTTTTCCATCCCAGAGTTTTCATCTACTCACCGTCGAAGTTGATTTTCATGTGTTCATCCGCAATGAGTACTTATGCCAAGTTACTCAGGACCTTCTTCTTCTTCTTTTTTTTTTTTGGTGGGCCCCTTCTTTGCATGTGCATTATGTTAGCTTATTAGGGGTATTATCTACATTGGTTGCCATTTGTGACATTTGTTTACCCTGCTTTGTTGCTCAGCTTGTCTATTAGAGGAATTGTCTATTACTGGGAACTTAGTTCCAACGACACAATATGGATAGAAAGGGAGAGAAAACTTACTCTAGTTTGAGGGGAAAAAAGTCAAAGAAATAAAAACATGTACTTTGAAGTAGACGATTGATGACAACATTATGTTAGATTTCACCAAACTATCACTGAAGTTTTGCATCACAAATTGAAACTTGTGAAAACTAATTTCCCAAACTAATGTTGCCTCAGCCAACCTTTTTGTCAGCTACTAATGAAACGCTACTTTTTGTATGCAAATCAACTCCTGCTAATACACACGTCTATGTGAGGTTAGATTTCTTTCTCATTGATGAAATTGTGTATAAGAAATGCCATAAATCTTTATGTACTTCTTTGTGAACTGGAATTAGTCTTTATTTTTCTTCATTAATTAAGTCCATTGGTGCTGTCTTTTGCATCCGTAAATGTCATATTGAGCTACCAAAAATGTGTAGGGGCGAATCAATTCAATATAAAATCTATACTTTGTACAAGTGCAAATTGAATCTAGTGAAAACTGATTCGCCAAAACAAGATGCCTCAGCCAACCTGTTTTGTGTAATATTAATGAGATCATAATCCTATATATGCAATTCCACTCCTCTCCCATATATCTCATGGTGAAGTGAATTCCATATTGCTCCTAGTTGTTGTTTACTCGAAACAAAGACAGTTTCCATAGAAAATTTAAAACAAACAAAAACAGGGCGCACCTTAGTAAAAGCACTGCTTCACTACCTTAAGTCAAAAAAAGGTAGATTCCAATTCATTTTCAACGGCAGATAGTCCAACTTGTAACTATGATATTCTTCAAAGTAGAAGAATGAGTATACGTACTAGCCTGAATAGCAAATAATAGACTTTAAATTGCTAGTTTATTAATAAAACAAAACAAGAAAAGAATCTACATTATATATTTTATGTATGAAAGTGTGACCAAACCTTTGTGTGTTACATGTTTGTATTATAACATTGCTACTAATCCTATACCCCCACATATTTTTACAAACAGGAAGGAAATTTTATAATTCTTGAATAGGCAAATTAATAACAGTATTGCATACTCAATTACCTGTGTCTTGCTTTGCTTCTATTATTACTTTTGTAACTCCTTTCCCATGTACAATTATTTGCTTCATTAAAAGGTTTAACCAAAATGCTAACCAAATGGTTCTCATATTTAGTAGGATGCATAGCTGCTGACCTCATTACAAACATTCGACATATGCATGCATTGTTTGTTTTGATTTGTGGGAATTAGTTGTTTCACAGTCTTTATTCATGTCAACAATGTTTTCTCTTACATGTTAGTAAGCCTTCTTTGCATCTTTGGTTTGTGATTCGCTCGAGTATGTCATTTTTAGGCTTTAGCAATTTCTTGTCCTTCGAATCAGTTTGCGGGTGTCTCATGTTCTGACTGTTAACCCAACTTTTACCATTTATCAGAATTGAAAAGGGATCTTGTCCTTTAACGTGTTGGCAGCATGCTCATTTGATATGCAGTTTACATACACGTCGTCTGGATGGAAGGGATTGAGGATTCGTACACAATTCACGTGTCTTGCTAGATGCGATACAAAGTCATGGTTTTCCAATTCCACCAGAAGGTATTGTTATGCATAATGTCGTTGACAATATTGAGATTTTATGCATACATGATCGTCAATATTAACGGCAACACATATGACATGTTACTTGTAGGGAGTTACTATTTAGCAAATTCAGGTTATGCAATTCGTAGCTATATGCTTACACCGTACCGATGAACCACGTATCATTTGTAAGAATATATGAAACGTAGCACGGGTTTTAATTCAGCAGAGGAGCACTTTAACTTCAAGCATTCATCACTAAGGAATTACATCGAAAGAACATTTAGTGTTTGGAAAGAGCGCTTTAAAATCTTACAACAAAAGAGCAGTACAGAATTGAGAAGCAAGCGTTAATTCCAATTGCATGTGCGGTGGTCCATAACTTCATCAGCATATGCATTGAGAAGGAGGACACTACCAAGGAGTTGCATAGGGAAGATGATAGTCTTCTACACCACTTTAGTAATGATGTTGTTCCAATGTCAGTGTTACAGAAGGGGGACACTAAGTTAGACGACGATGGTCATACCATGCATCTTCAGATGAACGCTGAGGTGGTGAGATGATGCAAGAATATAGGGATGCTTTGGGCCAACGAATGTGGGAAGATCGCTGAAGGCGATGAATGCGACAGTAGACCTAAGGGTGTAAATAATCGATCAAGTAATGAACTTTGGTTCGGCCATGGAACATATTCCAAAAAAATAAATAATTTTGTTTACAACTATTTCTACATCTACATTTTGGAAGAAATTGTTTATCTCAGCATTTAAGGTTTTTTTTAAGGAAATTATTGCACCACAATTTGTAGCAATGATTACGTAAAAAAAAAAATTTGAAAACAAATTTTTTGACAGTAAGTAAATAATAAAAAATGGAATATTCAAATGAGTTGTTCTTAGCAAAACAAAATATTTTTCTAGCTTTATATAATCATTAAAAAAAACACACAAAAATTTAAATTGTGGTTCTATCTATGAAACTCCCAAGCATTAGTTTCAACCACAAATGGTTCATACCACAAATTTTATAATATTACCAAGCACTAATTAAAACTACAATTATAGTTCAAACCATAAAGTTGGTTCTAACCATAACAATAATTACAACGAATGGTTCACACTACCCTCCTAAACACCACCTTACTTCTGTAAAGAGGAAAAAACTCAGTAATACTTCCTAAGCTCCAATTAAAATATGGCTTTATCCAAAAACTAGATAAAAATCAAAAAATTCACCCCGTATTTTTATTTAGTTCTGTCTACTTATCTATTAATCTTTTTCTCATCCTCTAGTTAGGTAATCCTAATGTCTCTACCTTTTAGACAACGCTTCTTAACATGGTTCTAACTCTAAAATTTTAACTGCTATAATATAAAGCAATCATATGTTATAGTGTAAAGTAAAGCTATCATATATTATAGTGTAAAGCAAAAATAAGTTAAAGTGTAAAGCTTTTACATATTACAATAAATTGGTTTCAAATTTTTGTTCTCACTACATTGTTAAACGCATTTTAAGTCTAATAGCATGGAGAGGCTCAATGAAAAAGGATTTTGGTGGGATTATTTGGTTTGAATAGCATGTAAAGGCTCGTTGGAAAGGGTTTTTGGTGGAGATTATTTGGCTTGATTACATTTATATCTTTTATTTCTACCTTCTTTTTTTTTTTTTTTTTTTTGTGTAAATGGACACGCTTTATAACATTTGAGCTTATACCTTTTTTAAGTAATCCTAATTTACTTTTGATTAGGAAAAAATTAACCTAAAAGGTGACTTTTATGGTGAATAAAATACAAATTCAATATTTGTTAGACTCTATATTTTAGGTACAAATATTGAAAGTGTTCGAACGAAAATATGGAAAAATTCTTTGCTTGAAAAAGAAAATTCCCCTTTGTTGAGTAAGCATAAGTATGCACCTTTTCTAATATTATAAGGCTTAACTCCTTATTTTCTCTGTTAATATATTAACTTAACAGGTAAGAATGACGTAAAACAAAAAATATAAATAAATAAATAAATAAAAACAACAACAACAACAATTGAAAGAAGCACATTTCTCAAGAAAACTATCTAAAATGCCTTTTTATGAATACTCTTTATTAAAAATGCTCTTCTTTTTTTAACTTTTCAAGACTGCTCTTTAAAATTTATTTTATTTTAAATTTAGTTTATTAATTTACCTTTTTATCCCTGTTTTAAAAATTAGATCTAAACTCAAATATTTTTTTTTTCAACTTTCAAAAATCATCAAATCTTTCTTTCCCTTCCTCCTAATCTGTGCCTCTCTCTGCCCTCCCTCCATCAAACTCTCCCTATCTCTTCTCCTTCTTTCTTTGTTCTTCTCTGCCTTTTCTCTTTCTTGGAACATGACATGGTCAGAGGTTCCGCAAGGTGAAAGCCACTGTCGATGGATCTCTTGCCAATCCCCTTCTCCTCGTCTCCCTTTCTCTCTCCTTCCAACGATTTTGACAAGGCCGCCATCATTGCGCGAAGACTAGATCTAGGCTGTTAGTAGATCTCTTACCAATCCACCCGTGCCAACGACCAGAGATGATTGGCGCTTCTTTGTTTGACAAAAAAATATGTTGAAATTTGGTAGGTTTTAAGTTGGAACCTGACAGGATCCAATTTGGCACCCTGCTTTGGTGACGAGAGGCGGGTTCAAGTAGGTTCCATTTTATAAGGAATGGTAACTTGGTCTTTTAATAAATTCTCAATTTCTAATAAATGGGCAGTTTTAATAAGTAGTTTATTGGAGGACATTTTTAATAAGGTGATTTATTTGAGAGGGAATTTTTATAAGTTGCTCTTTCTCAATAATCTTTTTTTTAGACTCCTAAAAACAGTTCATTAGAAATACAAAAACAAACCCTAAAAAAATAAACAAATTAAAACTTTACTATATGATGTGTTTATTAGGGCAGAATTGAAATATCAAAATTATTCAATTTTTTTTTTTAAAATGTATTATACTATCACGACTAACAAAATTATATAGCAGTTATTATAATGATTTTTCATACTTTATGCTAAAATTATGTAGTAATTATTATAATAATTTCAGTTTTTGTGATTTGTAGAATATTCTATATTTTTTTTGTTTTTAATACTAATAAGATTTTTTATGATATAAATTACACTACATGACACATTTACAAGAGTTGGATTGAAATAACAACTTTTTTGAGATATCTTAAGGACAGCATAATTACGTAGTAATTATTATAATGATTATCATGTCTTACGTTACAAATTAAGTGGTAATTAGCATAATGATTTTAATTTTTTCTGTTTGTAAAATACTTTAAATATTTTATAATATTTCAGCATCACTACATGACATGTTTAGAAAAGTGAAGTTGAGATATAACAATCTTTTAAAAATATTTTAAGAATAATATAATTGCCAATTATTATGCTGATTTTCACGTTATAATATATAATAATTATTATAATGACATATACTGTTACTTTTTTTTTTGTTACATATACTGTTACTTTTTTTTTTTTGTTATATCTCAACACGTTATTAGGAATAAATTATATATCATGTTGAAAAAATTATTTGATTAAAAAAAAAGAAAAAAAAATTTATGGGCCTTCCATATCGTTTGGGCCTCTCTCCGTCGTGAGCTCAAATTCGAGCCCATTAAAGAAGCATAACAGACACTCGAAGCTTAAAGCTTACTTAGTGGCCCAGAGTGACAGCTAAGGTTATCTCCACAGCCGCGAGCGATTCGTGAATTGCCCTAAATCAAAAACTCTCTCTCTCTAACATTCCGAGGAACACACCACCACAACCATGGCGACGCTCACCCAAAACCATACCCAGCCGGCGAAGCTCCGGTGGGGAGAGCTCGACGAGGACGACGGAGAGGACTTGACCTTCCTCTTGCCGCCGCGTCAGGTGATCGGTCCCGACGAGAACGGGATCAAGAAGGTCATTGAGTACAAGTTCAACGACGATGGCAACAAGGTCAAGATCGTCACCACCACGCGCGTTCGGAAGCTCGCCAACGCCCGCCTCAGCAAGCGTGCCGTCGAGCGCCGCTCCTGGCCCAAGTTCGGCGACGCCGTGCACGAGGACGTCGGTGCCAGGCTCACCATGGTCTCCACTGAAGAGATCATCCTTGAGCGGACTAGAGCTCCTGGTATGTCTTTTGCTTTTCAATTTGGGTTTTTGGATCTATTGGTGCTGTGTTAGGGTTTTCTGAGGAAATGTGATCCGATAATTTGTCAGGGTTTATCGCTTTTTTTTTTGACAGAAAAAGGAATTAGTTTTTTGTAGATGTCTTGTGCGGGATTTTAATTTTGTTAGTCTCTCTCTTACATTTGAAATTAAATTCTAGTGTTGGATTTCGTGGAGTGTAATTTAGCTTAGAAACTTTGAATTGGACTAATAGATGGAGGAACGTGTAAATTATGCACCTGATTTTGGGTAAGAATGAATCAACATAAAATAATAGTTGAACAATCAGATAACCCTATTCCCAATTTGCCCTAGTTCTTTGTTACATCTGAAAAAGAATGTCATGGTTCCGGTATGACTTGCATTCAAAATATCGTCAAGTAATTATCCGTATTGTTTTACCATACTGGAGGTTGTTAACCAATGCTCCTATAGGTATTGGTGTTGTTATCTATTCTGAATTTCATGTGAATTATTGTTCTTTGCATGGTAGGATTTTGTACTAAAATAAACATGACCGTTTGATAGGCTGTAATTTGGATGAGCAATTAGTTATTGAATCCTTGTAGCTTGGGCATGACATTTGTTCAAGCCTATGCGAGGAGTTTGCCTATTTTGGTTTGTATAAGTTGCTCACAAGTTGGCAAGGCTATATTTATCTCACTTTGTGGTTTCGCTAGTGTGCCGCTTGTGGAATTTTTTATTCCCATTAAGTGTCTTTGATCTTTTGCTTGATGCGTTCACATACAACTATGCTTGATATCCTGACAATTGATAAAATGTATTTTGGATTTGATCATTTATGGAATTTAAATCTGCTTAGCCTAACGGACCAATTTCTAATGTTTCAAGGGATAGATAATTGTTGATTTCCTTCAGTTATATTCTTACACGTGCCTGATAGTGTTCAAAGACGTTTAAAGAATAGATTAGAACTTGCATTCTGTTTAAATGGGGTTGGCGTCGTCCTTTTCACCGACTCTTGTTTTTGAACAATTGAACTGTAGGTAGCAAGCCCGAAGAGACAAAGACCAGAGGAGATGCCTTGTCTCAAGTACAAGGTGCTACTCTCATGCTTTGTAGAACTTGTGGTAAGAAGGGTGATCACTGGACTTCGAGGTGCCCATACAAGGATCTCGCCCAACCAGCTGAAGGATTTGTCGATAAGCCTGCTGTGGAAACTTCAGCTCCTGCTGCTGGCACTGGTAGTAAGGCATATGTTCCTCCTGGCATGAGAGGAGGACCAGCGGCAGAGAGAGGTGGTTCTGACATGAGACGGAGAAATGATGAAAATTCGGTTCGGGTCACAAACCTTTCAGAAGATACACGGGAGCCCGACTTGCTTGAGCTTTTCCGACCATTTGGTACTGTAAGTCGAGTTTATGTTGCTGTTGACCAAAAGACTGGAATGAGCAGAGGATTCGGTTTTGTCAACTTTGTGAACAGGGACGATGCTCAGAGAGCCATCAACAAACTCAATGGCTATGGTTACGACAATCTCATCCTCCGAGTGGAATGGGCCACTCCAAGAACAAGTTAGAAGATGGTGGCCTGGGTTTCTTTCAAGATTTATCAGATATTTTTGCGCTAGATTTTGCTGGATTTTGTTTCCTTGTTATATTTTTGCTAAGAATGCTGAGGTCAAATGAACGTTTATTCAAGATTTTGTGAGACCTTTTGGTTATTAATGTTGTTTATACTGTTAATTAAGATATTTCATTGTATTTGCTTCAATCCCTGTGCCTCATTGATCCGTTACTGTAACATGGGAATGATTTTACACACGTGTAAGTCACATCCCAAGAAACAAACGTAAATCATTAATGATTTGTAAGAAGCAATTGCTTGCTTTTGTACTGGACTACGATAAGAAGCTTTTGTACTGGACTACAATAAGAAGACTAACAGGGTGTTTGAGAGAGTGGTGGGAACCAGTGGTGAGAACCATTTTTATTGTAGCATGTGAGAACTTTTTACTGTAGCAAATTTGTTTTTTGTTACTGTAGCATATGAAAACTTTTTACTGTTTATAACTGAGATTGTGGTGGGAACCACTTTGCCAACACCTCCTAAAGGGTTCGGCCCTTTATGATGAATTCAGTGTAAACACAAGATGCGGTGGAAAGAGGTGGGCTGGTTGTAACGTACAAAAAGTCCCACATCGATTAGGTAGAGGGTCGAAGAGCAGTATTTAAGTCTTGGGTTGTCTACCTCTTAATAAGAATTCTTTTGAGACGTGACAAGTGGTAATCAGAGTGTGGTATTGCCTATTTGATGTGTAAACTCTTCACTCTCCCGTAGAACCCTGAGGAGAACGTGACATGGTGCTCTGGTTTATGAAAGATGGTCGAGATGGTACTGACAAGGAAGTAGAACCCTGAGGAGAACGTGACATGGTGCTCTGGTTTATGAAAGATGGTCGAGATGGTACTGACAAGGAATCTTCAGAATGTCACTTTCTTCTCATTTCTCATTAACATGAGCCGTAATCTGAAGTTCAAAACTTTCTAACTTTGTGGCATGCAAGAAGTAAAATGGGGTTTTCTTTTTTGCCTTGACTTTGGTGAAGTGATTAATTATTATTTTTTGAATTAATTACAAAAATTTTCCCTCAAATTATAGCATCCTTTGAATTTCAAAAACCAATAAAATATTTAAAAAAAAACTTGTTTGTTAAAACTTTTAATAAAACTTGGTATATAGTTAAGATTTGGTAAGTATTATAAAAGTATTTTGATAACTTTATCATGTTTAAAATTAATTTAAATTTGAAAAGTTAATATAATTTAAAAATTTTAATCGTTAAAAATATGGACTAAAAAGCCATAATTTTTTTTTTAAAACATAATCTATTCTTTCACTTTTACATGACTGCAATAGGGTAAATGGTAAATTAAGAGACTAATGGTTTACTAAATGTCCAACAATCCCACTATTTGTACAATATTGTGTCATCTATGCTTAAAGTCATAACTTAAAGAGTTTTCTTGTTAATATTTCATAGATCAGAGGAACAAATATTATGTTTTGGCTTTTAGAAGGTACAGTGTTATAAAGGCTATAGTTGAGGGGAAATTTTTGTAATTAATACTTATTTTTTTATTAGATTATTTGATCGTTTTTATCTAGGTTTTGATTTGAGTGAGCCTCATAGATAGGATGTATAGGCAATTTACACTGCAAGGGACTTACATACCAAATGGAAATATCATTGCCTTTACCAAATTGTTTGGATATGGTACCATTGACAGAGCCAAAAATTCTTGTTAGTGAGGGCTAACAACTAAAACAAAAATTAAAACTAAAACGCTATGCCATTAATTTTTATATTCTTAGTGGGGCTATATATACATAATACACAATACAATACTTACTCATGTACATATTTTTGAAAACAAAATAAATTGGGGATCTTTACAAAAATGTCACAAATTTTAGGTTTGAATTGATTTATACCACGAAGAAAAAAGTATTTGTAGAAAATACCATACCCATGTTACACAATATATTTAGAATACAAAATATACCATTAAGCTCTATAGTTTTTTTGTTGAAATGCTTGTTGATCAAGAGAGTATAATTGTCTAACAAAGTAATTTTGTTTAAACAATATGGCAGTAAATGCAAGGCTTTTTTGAGGTGTGGTAAAGTTCAATTTATTAGATTTTTCTAGCAATTTTTCGTAAATATCTAAAAAATTTGAGTGTTAAGTGGCTCTGTGTGTATGGTACCATTTATCCATTAAATCTTCTGCACAAGTGGAACGATTGATATTTGGTATTTTAAAAACTGTGTTAAATGGACACTTATCAGTTAGTACTATTTTCTTTTACCACTTTATCAGTACTATTTTTGATTTAGAAGATTTCAGACACCACTTCGGAGTAAGATAATTGGACAGGCAACATGCCATATTAATTAATTGTTTATCAAACTTTGTTTAGGCCATCATTTTAGGCACGTAAATTTCTAAATTATTACATATTAGAACTCTCATAACATTGCTTTATTTATGCGTCAGTAATAAGTTTCTCATGTAAATTATTACATATTAGAACTCTATTACAATAAAAAGGCAAGGTGAATTTCCAAGGAGGGAAAAAAAAAAGGAACATAGATTGTCATTGAGAGGGGCTAAGCAATGTGCCCTGTTTTTAGCCATTTAACTTTGCAATTATAGTGGGTTTTGATTTGCTAGTGACAACGACAGGGATTAGTCAAGAACCAAGAAAAGACGAACAAAGCAAAGTGAGAGGTGCCGTCAGTTAGGAGCCATGTGAATTGTGAACCATTTTGGCTAAAATTATAAGTGTTTAGGTGAGCTTGAACTCAAAATATTAGCTTAAAAATAGTAATATGTGAGTGCTTTATATAGTAATAATTTTTGTTTTGCTTTTTATAGTAGTTATTGAGAGCTTTATACTATTTGTTGGTTTCAATTAAGATGCCAAACCATAATACCTGAGCAATTCTCGGTATATTACACGTAAAATATTTAAAGAATTATGATTAAGCAATATATGTGTTACGAGGATTATACTCTAAATTCAATTTTTAGGACAAATTTTATAAAAGTAAAAATGAGATTTTTAACATTAAAAATCTTAACATTGTCTTAAGTAAAGAGTGAATGATACGAAGATAAGAATTGGATGATAAGAAAGGAAAAATAAGCCAGGAAGCGTAATTACCACAGAATGTGTTACAACATGTTTTAAAATGAGAATGTAGTTTAAGAAAAATACTGTATAAAACTTATGCAGTATAAGAATTATGCAGTACAAAAAATTATGTAATATAAGGATTATACTGATAAAGTTAAACAATATAGAAATTATTCTGTATGAAGTTATGCAGTATGGAATTTTGACTATATAAATCTAAGCAATATAGGAATTATATTATATGGAAGATATGAATAAGTATAAAAGATTGTAGAATCTTATAAATTGCATAGGAAATGTACTGGCAATATAAGAAATATACCAACATTATAAGAAAAATACAATGCAATGTAAATTTAGATTGTATAAAAATGACTAGGTGACACTCCAAAGATGAAAATTTCTCCACATCTCCAAAGTGGCTGGTTGCGATGAGTGGATGAGAGCAAGTCTTTTAATTGCAATTTGGTCCCTAGACTAATTATTTTTGCAATTAAGGACTTAAGTGATAAAGATCAAAACTTGTCTCCATCATTTTTCATGCACACATGCAAAACATAAGCCCATTTTCTCCACACAAAAACCACCCCTCCCTGCTCTATTTTCTCTCAAAGTTTTAATGATTTTAAGCCTCCAAATCATCTAAGGAAACAAGTTTTATTGTTCATGAGCAAGGTTTTGTAATTTTGGTAGTAAAACTTCAAACTTATGCTATGGGTTTTTAGTGTTTTTCCATGGGTTTCAAATGGGTTTTTGATGGAGTTTGTTATGGCTTATGACAAGGAGAACTAGCTAAGATTTCAAGCATTAAAGAGCAAGTTCAAGAGCTTGAGAAATCTTTTCATAAATCCTAAACCCTAGCCTTAAAAAGTTTGATGTTTTCAAGAAATTTATATGTGACTTGTAAACTTTATGGGACTATAGAATGCAAAAGGACTTGTGGCATGATTAAGTGGTATGTTATAAGGATGATGATGATAGAAAGATAAAACTGGGGTTTTAAACTAAAAAAGAAAGTTATGACAAACTTTGTCACAACATAAAGTTTAGACGCTTTAGGTGTTTGAAAAAATGATTTTGAATCATGGCATGAAAAGAAAATGTTATGGCATGTTTAGTTTGGGTTTTACGTTGATAACGATGAGGTTGAAGGATTGAAAAATAAAAGTTTTAGGCAAAAATAAGAAAGTTTGTTGAACTTTGTCAAAAATACAAAGTTTAACTAGTTTTCAAATAAATAAGTTTTTGATTAACTTAGAAGCCGATTTGTTTTCCAAAAAAACACGAGATTTATAGAAACAGCTAAATAAACGATTTTCATGGACAAAGTGTTGAAAAATTTCAATTGCATCATATTGAAAAGTTTAAATTCTAGTTCGATAGACTTGAGAATTGACTAAAAACCCAATGAAACATTGGAATTTAAGAAACATTAAAACACGTAAGTTATAATCTCACTTAGACTGTTGAAATTTGTAGACAGTTCTTGAAAATTCCTCACGAATTTTAAGTTATGAATTTTACGAGTTTTAATCACAAAAATTCAAAATGATTAAATAAGGAAAATGTTTTGAAATTGTTTGAGTTTAACCAAGTAGATTTTATAAATTTTAATCCTTGTGAAATAAATAGACGTTTTGGCATAAAGCGATGATTTTTGGTTCTAGGGGCAAAAATGTTAAGATTTTTTGTTTTTAGACAAAAGTATAAAACTATGTGAAACTGGATTTTTCTACTATGAAATGTTGATTTTCTGCATTGCTATAGGCAGTGAGTAACCATAGATCTTAAGCTTAATAGAATTTAAAGTTTTTATCAAGAAAAGAAAGAGAAACATTTTAAGGGCAAAAATGTCAAGATTTTTGTATTACGGTTCAAAACAGTAAAGTTTTGTAAAAACAAAATTTTCACTAAAATAAAATCGATGTTTTGTTTTTTGCACCGTTAAAAGTAGCAAGCAAATGTAAGTTCTGATTTAAACAGGTTCAGAATGTTTTCTAAGACTCTTCAAGTGCAAAATGATCATTTTTTAACAAATAAAGGCTTAAACGGACCCTAAGACGTCTAATTCAGAAAAACACCTATAACGGGAATTTTTCAGTAACCCATTAGTATCAAAATGGTAAAGTAAAATGAGAAGTTTATTAAAAGTTACGTCAGTTATAAAAAACCCTTAATTGTCATTTTTATGTAACAGCTAAAACAAAGCTCGAGCACTTCGATTCAACGAAATGCCTGTGGACAGAAAATGTTCCGTATCATGTTAAGTAACGAAATTTACAAGTAAGACGTAAAAGTTGACCATGGAACAATCACGTTAGCAGTATAGAAATAAACTAATAGTCAGATTTTGAATTTTTTTAATAGTCGGGTGTCGTTTGAACATAACACAAAGCCGACTAATAAAAAGAAAAAAGGATAAAGAGGGAACATTAGAGCGTCAAATAGATAAGTCTCAAACCTCATCTATGGCATGAAAAAAAATGACTTTCAAATGCTTTATACATGTTTTCATGTTTCAAAAAATATATATGTTTGCATTTGTTATGCATGTTATTTTAAAGATCAAGTCATGATTTGCATTGTCATTACAATTATTATGTTTATTATTTTAGACATTAAGTTATGTCATACAAAATGTTTACTAAGATTATTAGCTTGGAATCTAAACCCATAAGTTAAGGTACGAAAGTGTCGTATTAGTATTCTGACCCATGGAGAGATTCATGTTAAGTTATGTTACGGCCTCAGTGTTTGGCAGTCGTGCTCTTTTGGTACATACACTTGGGTCTATAGTTAAAGTAAGATTAGAAGGATAAGAAGTTCATAATTAAGTATAAATAGAATCATGTATTTTGACATTGCTTGCATTCTTTTTAAGAAATATTTTTACGGGAAATGTTTATGAAAAACAATTTATAAAAAATGTTTTACGAGAAGTGTTTCAATAAAGATGTTTTATAAGACAGATTTAAAGAAGAAAGTTTTATGAATAATGTTCTAATGTTTTGTGAGATGTTTTTGAATTTACTAAGCGAAAGCTCATTATAAGTTCCATTATGCTATAAGTAGTCCTACAAAGAATTGGTATGACTAGGTGTTGCAGAGAGACATATGCGATGTTTGGACTATAAATTTGACTATGGTAGTTTTCTGTTATATTAAGAAAAAGTTTTTACCATTTTAAATTTTTTTTTTTTAGTTTTTAAGAAAGTAAATGTTTAAAGAAATGTCTTATATTAGATATTCTACGAAAAACATTTTAATGTGTCAACCCTCCTTATGTGGCTGTCACTTAACTTAAACGTGGTCGTAAACTTTAACATACTTAAATATAAAGTACAAAAATTTCAGAATAATTTTTTTTTTAAAATGGATTCTTGTTGTAGAATCTTTAGCAAAAACCTTAGAAGGAATAATAATTGTTTTTCAAATCTTAATAATAAACAAATTCTTGAAGATAAAGAATTCTCAACGTGTAACTTTGAAAGACATAATAATCATTTCTTAAAATTTAATTTCTTAAACGAATGTAATAACATAAATTTCTTAACGTAATGATAACGTAATAATAATAATTACGTTTTAACATAACCATAATTTTTAAAAGCATGATCCTTTACATAACTCATAATATTTATTTCTTGAAACATAACCATAGTAATTTCCTTGAACTTTTCTTTTTAAACATAAGGATGATTATTTAACAACTATTACTTTAAAGACATTTTTTAATTTAAATAAAACTATTTTAAATTAAATATTGAGATAAAAACCTCATTTATATATTCTTTAAAACTTTCTTAAAAATCATTTATATATTTTACTTATAATTTAACATCTTAAACATAACATATTGATATCTTAAAATTTATCTTTTCAGAACTTATCATAATAATAATTATGATGGAACTCGTTTACTTAAATCATCATAATAATAATAATTTTTGAAGTATATTCATCTAGACTTTCATAAAAGTAAATTCCTAAAAACATATTCATAAAATCGTTACTTATTTTGGCATAAAACTTATACAATCATTTTCTTATTATAAATGATCATATAATATTTTCACTTGAAAACTTCGCACAATTGTTGCATCAACCTTCTTAATCTAGTCAAAACATAATTTCTTATAACTTAAAATTTTAAGCTTAAGTTACTAATTTCTTAAAGTTTTTTCTTTAAACTTTCATAATAATTTCATAGAAACATATCTATAAAATTCATTTCTTAACATAACATAAAACTTTAATAATCGTTTTAATCCTAAATAAATTTATAATTTTCTTACTTAAATAGGTCGTGTATTTGTTGCATTATCTATTGCAACATTCTTAAACTTTAAAATCCTTTGAACCAAGGTTGTGTAAAGATAAGCTCAGTTTTTAAAGCACAATTACGTAAGTTATTTACTTATTCATATGCACATAATTTTTGTAAGATGTAAACATATGAAATTTCGTAAAATAAAACATACATAACATTATGAAGTTAGGGTTTGCGTGGGTCGGGAGGTTGGTACGACATCCTTAACTTGTCATATAAGTTTCACTTGCATTATTGTGTGTATGCAGTATGATTTATCACTACATGACATCACAATATCATAATTCTTGAATCTTAAATCATAATCATGCTTGACTTGAAGGTTATCAAACAATATAATTTAAATATTGCATGCATCACACATTATTCATCACATCATCATCATGGCATTTCACATCATGTCATAACATAACATAACATATCACATGATAACATATAACAGTGTAATAAATCACTGATCATGCATTTTCATAAATTTTATGAAAATATTTAAAATTAATTTATTTTTAAACTATTCATATTGTAGGCGAGATTCCTACTTACCTGGACTCCAAACTGAGTGGGTCCAGTTGCATCTCGCTGTATCTGCAGTCTACGCAGCATCCTCAGCAGTGCTCCTTGAGCGGCTGTGGATGGCTAGGAATACTCCATGGAGATTTATTACTGCTGAAAACATCATTCTGGACTCCGTTACTGCAGTTTGAGTCGCCTTAATTCGCGTGCAGTTGGTACAAAATAATTTTCATCAGAATGGAATTAGCTCAAATGGAGGTCACCTTCGTGTTCAGAGCGTCAAAACGAGTCAAGAAGTGGTCTCGGATCGTCGATCGGAGGTTAGGAGCTCAAAACCCGAGGTTCGTCGGAGGCCGACCACCCACGGCGGCACGTGTGGCGGTTCCGGTGGTCGGACGGTGGTGCCACTTTGGGTTTTACTAGTTCTTCACCTGCTGAGTACAATGGTGTGCTCAATTTTACTCAATTCGGCTTCGATTAGCACGAATTTGGCTCGAAAATCTCGGCTTGACGTGGTGGCTAGGGCGGTGAATCTCCGCCGGTGCTGGGCCTAAATTGACTTGGGCATTTCTTCCTCCGTGGCTGTCTAAGTCTGTTGAAGCCAGCGGTGCATGTCAACATTGCTCGGATCGACGGCCCCACCTACCCTCACGGCGGCACACGACGGAGATGCCATTTTCCATCCGTCGGGGGTCGTTCCTCAAAATAAAGATGGGCAAAACACTCCCCGCACCTTTCTAAAAGTTAAGGGACCACCAATTTGGCTCCACGACGGCGGGATGAGCAAGATTGGGTTCTTCACTGCGGCTTGACGACGGTGACTTCGATCTCCGAAGTCGGGCCAAGATGGGGTGCAATTGGGCGGGGGTTCTCACTCCCCATCGCCTTCTGAGTCGAACGGCATGGGCGGTGTTGATCACCGTCATCGGCAACGGCGAGATTGTGGGTCGACACGACGATAGAAAAGGGGCTGCTCCGACGAAGCTTCTCTAGCCAAAATTGTACTTAATATCGGTGCCATTCTCTTCGAGTCTTCATTCTGAGTCCGTTGACACCAAGATCGTGTCGATCGGAGGTCGAACGGAGGAGAAATAACGTCAAAAAATTTTGTGATTTTTGGCCATTTTGACCGACGCGTGAGGGCTGCTTCGGCTGAGTTGTGGGTGGCATGACACACCATCGGACTCAGCTCTTCAAGATCTTTCCAACGGTGTGGGAGGTGTCGAAAATGGTGGTCGGATCTTGGACTATGTTTGAGGAGAGAGAGAGAAAGTAGAGAGAGAAAGGGACGAGCTGATCTGATTGGCCTCTTTTTTTTTGTATTTATAGACCATTTTGTGGTCTACACAGTCTAAACTGTGCAGTACTGGGTAGATCAAATTTGATCTGTAACTTTTAAATTTTTGTGGACATAACTGTACTTTTGAAAACTGTAATTTATTTACACTTTAAAGATAATCACATAACTTTTCAATTCTCTTATTGTATTATTGTGTTACTGTAATATTCATCTTGACATAAAATTTTTTTTCATAAATTTATCCATACTATATGGATTTTGTGATTAAATTTTGAAACAATAAACTTTGATACATTTGTCTTCAAAATCGATGATTAATTATTTTCACAACTATATACATATATATATATATATGTATATATGTATATGAATTCTCATAAAGATATTGTGCATTTAACTTTGCTCAATATAATTATTAATATATATATATATATATTTAACCTTTGAAACTTTAAAAATGTAATTTTAAAACATATATTTTTCATTAACAATTTTCATATTGTAAACTTCGGATTTCATAATAAAAACAATAGTTATAATTTTATAAAAATTTTGTAAATTAAATTGACTATTTGAAAGTCAATTTAATTTAAACTTTAAGCTTAGCACAATTTTGTGCTTTACGGATTCAACCGAAACTATTCCTCGTAAAGAGCTGTTTATGGGTCCACACCTTAGCAATAGATCAACATTTGCGGACCCCATTAACGCTCTTCTTCTTCTTTTTATTCACTAATATTTTAACAACTGATATTATTACTATTGTCATTATTATTACAACAATAATAATAAACTTTACATAATTATTAATGTATATAATAATTAACTATACACATTCAAAATATTGGAATTCTCGAACTTCCAATTATCTTATAACTTTCTTAAATTTCTTATCTTACTTTTTGATCTCCTATAATTTCGAGATCAATCTTAGTAAAACTGTCATAAACCTTGCATACTTAAACTTGGTGATCACCATTTTTAATTTATGGTATGGAGCTCATGATCACTATTGATCTAGGTTTCTTTTACTGAACTGATATCATATATAGGAATTTTTCAAATTATCATAGTAAGTTGAAAATTCTATTTTTGCCAAATAACATCATCTTTTTGGCTCATACATGAAATCAACAAATCATAAACTTTTGTTCTAGCACATTAAATAATTATTTTTAATTATTTTAATGTACTATCATAACATTACATTGTTACATGTTTCATAAATAAAGCACATAAATTTGTGCATTCACAACTTTAATTATCTCTAAGGTCTTATGGCTAGTAAAACCTTCAAATTTACGTGTTAATAAATGCTAAACTTGTATTTTTTTAAGTACTTAGCTAAGTCATGCAGGAAAACCTTTAATAATCATAGTTATTGATGTTTGAATTTTTTGGGTCATTACATTTTAATGGATATATTTTATGAAATGTTTTGAATAATTACAAAGTTGGTTAGGTACTTATGTTTCAATCTATGTTGCAACGAGAGTCGCAATAGTTTCAAATATGTTTTTAAGTATGTTCAACAAAAAAATTACTCAGTATTTTTCTTACTAATAAGTAAGATTAGAGTTAAAAAAAAATAAGTTTTAAGCTAGTTAAGTAACAACTCGAAAAGGCAGGTCGTCACACAAATAACCCGTTAGATTCATAACACATTTGATTTGCCTCACTAGTAAGATGAATGCTTAAATCTTAATTAATGATAATAGTATGATTATCATTGTGCATTTTACACTTCGGTTAAGGTAAGAAGTGTGAATTTATTTATCAATTTGTTTAGGCAACATATTTATCAGTTTTAGATAGTAAATGACATAAACTTTACGCTTAATTTTAAAGTAATATAGCTATACACTTCTTATACACTTCTAATTAAAATTTTCAATGAAGTGGCCGCAACATTGTTCTTTCAACTGAACAATCCATGTGTTAGATAAAGCCACAAACGATGAGTCTATTAAAAGTAATAAAATCAATAAACAAAATGTATGTAATCATCACGGGTTAAAAAGGCGAAATAATTACTTTTGAAGTAATTGACAAATTCAAAAAATTAACAGAAAATAAAAGATTTTTATCATTTAGTGTCTTATATTTGAAGAAAATATCACATTGGTATTCTAATGTTTAAAAAATATCAAAATGGTACACCAAAGTTTTTGAAAATATCGTTTTGATGCCTTAAATCTATGTTTTGTATCATGAGATTTTAATCTTATCATTTTATTAATAAATCCTAATTTATTTTATTAAACTATAAAAGAAAATAACCACAAATTATACCAAGAAAACAAATAGATCCACATATATGTTTTTTTAATGAGTTTTGTTTAATTTTTTTGCTTTGATTTTCTATTATAGATTAGAAAAATAATATAGGTTTCATTAATAAAAGAACAAAAAGGAAATTTCATGTAAAAAAACACAAACTCAAGGTATCAAAATGATGTTTTTAAAAACTATATGGTATTATTTTGATATTATTCAAACTATAGGTACTAATGTGATGGTTTTTTAAAACATGAAGTATCAAAATAATAGTAAACTAAAAATAAATAAGAAAAACAAAAGAGGAAGCAAACAAAAGAATCCGCACTGGCATGGTTGAAACCAGATACATATATTTTGGGTATATATGCAGAGCCATCCGGTTCATCACCATGAGAAGATGAAAATGTTTACCCAAAAAAAAAGAAGATAAAAAAATAGAGAGAAAGACAGGGGGAAAGATAGAAGAAAATCAAGATGAAAGCAAAAGGCCCAAAATAAAAAAAAAGCCCAGATTCCCTACGACAGTCTGTCTGTGATTCCGCCTCGTGGGGTGGTGGTCCTTTTGCTCTTTTCCTTCATTTCATATGCTTCACTCGCTCTACTGTTTTTGTCTCTCTAAAAAACTCTCTCCTCTCTATAAACTCCCAAATCCTCCCCTCTCTCTAAAATTTTCCTTCTAGAAAGTACCGCATTGCTCTGGTTTTCTCTCCCACAGATCAGCTTTCATGGCTTCGATCGTCGAATCTGGGTGGCTGGTATTTCCTCTCTTTTCCCCCTTTTTCTTTGATTTTCCGAGCTGCTCAAAGCTCTGGCCTTAATCTTTGTTTGTTTGTTTCTTTTTTATTTATGCACTTGGTCTGGATACTGAGTATTTGTTTTGATTACGAACTCGTCTGCATGTGCGAAGTAATGCGGAGGATGTGAATGGTGATGGGTTCTTTTAGGATTTTTATCTCGAAATGATTAGAATTCTTTTTTCTTTCCTTTTTTTTAAATGTGCTTATTATTGATTATGATTTGGGTTTTTTTTTTTTTCTTTTGGTTTCTTGGATGATGTCGTTGACCGACAAAGACATTACGGCACTTTTTTGGTGTCCAAATTTTCTTTGTATATTTAGCAGGATTTGAGAAAATGTGTGTATTTCTCAAGTGAATTGGTTTAAAGTGGTAGTTTATTGATTTTATTGTGCTGATTGATGTTTGAAAACAAAAAGCGTCTAAAAGGTATTTGGATTGAGAATTGATTCTAGGTTGGGAAATGAATTTCCTTTACATTTGTTCATTTGTCTTTTTCTTTTTTACTTGATGATTTTGATGATTATGTTCGGATGGAGAATGTGGAATGATTGGTATTTCCATGGTTTTGAGTACCCAATAGTAAGCACGTATTTGCTTCCTATTGTGGAATGATTCGTATTTCCATGGTTTTGAGTACCCAATAGTAAGCACGTATTTGCTTTCTATTGGAGGACTGTAGTTCAATTGTTAAATGGGTCCCATGTGAATTTGTTGATTTGGTTTAGCTGTGAAGTCTTATTTGTATTCCAGATCTCCTTCAAGTGTGGGGGTGAGGTAAGGATTCATGGAAAAAGGGCTAGAATGAGTTCAAACTCTAGAACTGAAATGAACCGGTCTAAGTTATAACAGACCCAATGTGCCTACTTGTGTTTGATGGCCGATTTAGATGGCATTGGAGTTTCTGATTAGTCTATTCCATTAGTTGAAGTTAATTTGTGCCTTTGTGATATTTGAACCGTCTATAGATTGGATAAATTTTGAACCATTAAGATTAATTTTATCGTGAAGGAAAAGGCTAGAACTGTGGTTATTTTTATAATCGAAGAAAGAAGCTAGAAAAATGTTTGTTCTCCATGTCGATAATGGTGGTAACATTTTGTATATACGAAGTGCCTTGCCATGTTAGGTTTGAATGACACAATTACAGTCCGAGGCCCTGCCACATAGAACCAGACTACTACTGTTCTTTTGATCTATATTTTATTATTTTTGTCAGTTTCAAAATGCTTTCTGTTAATAGATGTATTGAGAACCACACGTGATTCAATAATTGTGGCGTTTTGATAGTGTACAATGTTTTTTCTTATTCCTTAGTTGCGCTTTTCTTGTTCTTTAGAATTATTGACGTGCTTCTTTCTGAAATTTATTCTCTCTCTCTCTTTCCTTTTTTTTATGCAGTATCTGATCACACATTTCAGTGACTTTCAACTGGCATGTCTGGGAAGCTTCTTTCTTCATGAGAGCGTTTTCTTCTTATCTGGACTTCCTTTCATATATCTTGAGAGAGCGGGATTGCTGAGCAAGTACAAGATTCAGGTTACTCTTTTGACTTGGCTATTACTTTTAAAAGCAGCACAATGGTTCTCTTACTTTTCAAGAGGCTTCATATCCATAGTTATAACTTATATGTGAATACGTGCGGGCGAGCAAATGTTTGTTCTTCTCTCGGAATTTTGCCTGTTATATAGAGATAGCTAATCCCTCAATTGTTGCTTTTTGCCTTTTGATAATTACTTAATCCTGTTCTGCTGCTGTTGACTCTCTTTGCACATGTTTGAAATATGCAAGCATATGTTTCGATTTTTAGAATTTTCAAAACTACTCTCTTTTTTCTTTTTCTTTTTTTTTTTTTCATATTATGCATCTCACTTAGCACTGGTGTTTGGCGTTCAACTATCTGTTTACTTCTGTCATGGGATTATTCGTGTGATGTATCTATTTTTTTGCCAGTGCTTTGAGCTTTAATATGTGTACACACACAGCGATGAAGTATCTGGTATATAAATGTGTTTCATCTAAGATATATCTGATTTCATGAATCTTAATAAACTAAATTTTCTTTAGTTTATAGTGTGACGTGCTCCTTTCTGATTTAATACAGACAAAAAACAATAGCCCTGCAGCTCAGGAGAAATGTATAACTCGCCTGCTGTTATATCATTTTGGTGTCAATCTACCAGTTATGATGTTCTCATATCCTGTCTTCAAATTCATGGGCATGAGAAGCAGTTTTCCTCTGCCGTCCTGGTATTTTCAGGTTCTTTATATGCTAAAGCATCCTTTTTCAGATATTCTAGTGTTGGATACTAATTATTCCAGATATATGGGGCCCATCCAGTTTTCCACTGAATCATACAACGTGCATCTCTTCCATAGCATAGTTTGAACAATTATGTTTTTGCTTTTGCAGGAAAGTCATTTTTACCCAGATAGTTTTCTACTTCATCCTAGAGGATTTTGTTTTCTACTGGGGACATAGGGTTCTCCATACAAAATGGTTGTACAGACATGTGCATAGTGTTCATCATGAGTAAGTGAGAGTTATAGGTGCTGTTATTGGTGCATTTTATAATTTCTTTGAATTGTTTTACCGATGAGATATAGATTCTGGGTGATCTTATTCATGCATTTAAATATGTGCAGATATGCCACACCTTTTGGACTGACTTCTGAATATGCTCACCCTGCTGAGATCCTGTTCCTTGGGTTTGCGACTATCGTTGGTCCTGCCATCACTGGTCCCCATCTAATAACACTCTGGTTGTGGATGGTACTTCGAGTGCTCGAGACGGTTGAGGCGCATTGTGGCTATCATTTCCCATGGAGCCTCTCAAACTTCATTCCGTTATATGGCGGGTGAGTGTGCATAGTTGCTATGGTGTGTATGGATGGTAATGGTATACATTCTTCGTATGCTTGTTGCCGATATCTTTTGCTTTACTGTTTGCAGTGCTGATTTCCATGACTACCATCACCGTTTGCTTTATACAAAGTCGGGCAACTACTCCTCAACCTTTACCTACATGGACTGGTAAATAACACTATTGTACTGTTTGTAACTGTTGAATAACTTAATACACAGCTTTTTTATTACAGTTTTTATCTTTGATTTATTTGTCTAAATTAACCTCGGTCAGAAGAGAAAAAATTACATGAATGACGTGATAAATCTGCATCAAATCAATATTTGACTGGCTTTTTGTTATATAATCTTTCAGATGAGGGAACACAGTTCTTGGTATTGTTCCATTTTTTCATAACAAACGTCGTCATTCAAGCTAACTTTATTCCACATTATACTTTTGTTTTATTACCGTAATGGGGAATATAACATCTTGTCACAAGTTTCAAGAGGGTGTTTGGGAGAAGATTCTCAACTCAAGAGTTTGAACGACACACTATGTGCGATCTTTACGATATAGCATATGTTTATTTTACACTAAAGTACATGGGAGTTTTATATTATTTGTGGTTCTCCAAAAACACTTTAGTTCTAACTGAAGGGAATTTCCTACTTTTGTGCATCACCTAGCCCTGTTAAATTTGTTCTCTTTTTAAATGGTCTTGCTCTTTGCCTAGCTAACCTTTTCTATTTTGTCTACATATAGGTAGAAACAAACACGACAATTCTAAGCATAATTTGATATACTGTCACATCTTTCTTGTTGTTAATGGATTCCCAGGATATTTGGGACTGACAAGGGCTACAGAAAGTTGAAAGAGCTGAAAAAAGCTGGAGTTGAAGAAAGCAGCAAAGAGAAGTAGCAAGAGAAACATATTTTTTTCCCCTCATAAATTGGCTGCACTTTAGAAAATGAGTTCCATGTTTTTGGAAGTGTCTTGTGTGCAACCAACTTTTTTCTTTCTTTTTTTTTTTTTTTTTGGTGTTTAATTGATGTTTCCTTTAGAGCGTGTCATTAGTGTGGGATTAGGTAGAAAGCGTTCTATGGGATACTCTTTCTCTGCTATTCCTTAAAAAAGTGAATGAAGTACCTTCATTCTATTCTTTTTTAATTCCTTTGTTTCTCTTCACTTTGCCCAATTGCTGTCTTAAACGCCAATTCATTCTACTTTAGATTGCTTTTAGCCCCTTTGATAAAATTTTGAATCATAAATTCTCCTTAACTGGGAATAGTTAAATAACTCTGATGTGGGGTTATGGAATTTCAGTTTCAAAGTATGTCAGTACGCTTGAGAATCCCCAGTAGTAATTAATTAATTTCGTCTACCATGACGTTTTAAGTTTAAGATTGGAACTCCCATGTCACAAGTGTACTTGTGACGACTTGTTTTTTTGAGTAGTTATTTTATCTTTATATACATTGTTTTTAAATAGTAATCTTATTTATTTAGTAAATACTAAATTTTTTTTTCTTTTTTAATTTTAAATATTCTTTAAAACGTACTTAAAAACTATTACGACTACTGTCGTCATTTAAGTTAAGACCTAGTTCAACATTTATTTTTAAAACTATTTTAAATCGTTTCTTAAAACTTAATAAGAAACATTTACTAAATCATAGTTTGAAACTTCACTTAATAATTTTATAACACATTTAGTACCATGTATCTTAAAACTTTTGAATATTTCTTAAAAACTCTGATGTTCTTAAAACTTTGAAAACACTACATTAAAGAGTAGAAAATATTTCTTTTGAACAGCAGAAACTTACTGTGGTGGTATTCATACCTAAATCTTCACATCTGTCCTCCGCAGCACCCAACTCTTCTAACGGGTCCGACTGATCACCCATAAAACTACCTATAGCATGAAGGAACTTTTTATGAGCTTACGTTCAGTGAGTTCAAACCTATTCTCACAAATCATTTAAAACATGCTTCAAAAATTTTTCTCATAAAAACTTTTCTCTTGAAATATTTTTTATAAACATTTTCATAAAATATTTCTGTAACGTTTTTCATAAACGCTTTTCATAACATAATTAACATTAAACAATTCTCAAATTGCTCTTTATAAACACCATTTATGTTTTTATAAACACTCAATATAAAACATTCTTCAGAATGTTTTTCATAACATATAAATGTTTCACAACCAGAAAAACAAGAAAAATCAAAATGCAGGTTCCCATTTATGCTCAATTATGAACTTCCGATTATGAACGTCTTATGATCATTCTTTTCATACTTTGACTTTCTATCTTTGTTCCTTAACTTTCCTTATCTTACTTTAACTTTCTATCCTTTCTCCTTATATTTCATTATTTTACTTTAACTTTCCATCCTTGTTCCTTATCTTTCTGTATCTTACTTTAGTGTCCGTACCAACATCATCGATCATGAGATTATAAACATGATGCTTCCCTTATGGAAGACTTGAAACCATCAAATATCGATGTTATGTACCTTACATCTAGGAGGTCAAACTTTAACTTTACTTTCATTACCTCATAACAAAGAGGCTGGTACGACACTTTCTTTTTATCTTTACGTTACCTTCTTATTAACTTCAGTGAGCATGTCAAATGCAATAACATCATATGCAAACACACTTACAATTCATAACTTATACAGTAAAATCTATTGTATAACAAATGCAACGTATTGCATAACAAATGCATCATAAAATGCAAACATATTTTACAAATCATAACTTGTACTCTAACACTTATTGCATAACAAATGCAACTTATTGCATAACAAATGCAACATATAGCACAATCACATTTTGTAAATCATAACTTTTATTTTGAAACTTATTGCATTACAAATGCATAATAAAACTTATAACTTAAACTATAAAATATTATGCATTATCACAACACAAAACATATTTTAAATACTTTATAAATCATAACTTGAACTTTTAAAAAAACATTATGCATATCAATATGCATATATACTTTAAACATAACAATTGCAAACTCATTGCAAATCTTGTTTTAAACTTTAAAACCATTTGCATAATAAACGCAAATATATTTTAAAATCAACTTGCAAAGCAATTGCAAACACATTTACAAACATATATATATATATATATATAAAATAAGCATTTGAAAATTATTTACTTCACGCTGCAGGTGAGGTTTGAAACTTACCCGGACTATGCTCTAGCGTTCTTTATTCTGTTCCTGTCTCATTCTTTTTCCTTCCATTAGTCGGCTTCTGTGTCCTGATCATACGACACCCGACTAATTAGTTAACTTTCTTTTTATCAATCTACTCGATTGATAAAAGACGTAAACATTAACCATTCTTTCCTTTTAACTTGACTTGTACACTATCCGTTTACTTTTGTCTTTACTTAATTTTGTAACCCACCAGGTTACCTCTTGTTTACTTAAACAACTCTTATTAAATTTCCCGTCTCACTAGCGATTTCAATACTTAATGTATTATGAAACATTTTTCATCTAAGAACGTTATGTTAAATCGAAATGTTTGGCTATGTTCTAGCCGTTTCCTCGATAATGACGATTTTACCCTTAACGGGTTTTTCGTCCATTTCGTAACTCTATAAAACTCATAGTTTAGCTTTAACATCTCATTACTTACATAATATGAAAAAATTACCACTAAGAAACATTTTCCAACATCAGACGTTTTGGGTCTGTTTTGGCATTTTTATAGAATAACCATTTTGCCCTTAACCTATTTTTCTTTCATTCATTCCTTGACTAAATTTTAAATCCTTAAAACTTAGAATCTATAATACTTACTGCCTACAGCAGCATAGGAAACTAACGTTCCCTAGTGAAAACTTAGTTTTTACACAATTTTACAGTTTTGACCCTAATACAAAAATATTTACAATTTTGCCCCTTAGAACTAAAAATAATCTTTTTAAACTATTAGTCCCTATTTTTCATGAGGAACATTTTTGCTCAAAGTACCATATTCAAAATCCTTTGCAAAAATAACATTTTTGACCTTCAAAACTTTTTTTCGATTTCAACAAATTCTTGTAAAATTAAAATCTCAAAAACGTTTGAGATTTTCGACGACCTGTCTGCAATGTCTAATAGTTTCATCGAGATCTATAACTTTTATGTTTTAATTTTCTCAAAATTTTCACATTTAGAGGGATTTTTTTACTGATTTTTAAATCTATCGCAAAAAACTTTGCTTTCAATTTAGTCATTGGGCATTTTTGCAAAAATCCATTTCTAATCAGTATCTCTACCCATGCAAAGGTAGTTCTAACTCTTGTTTTAATCATTTTCATGCCCACTCATCATCTAAAATTACAAAAATAGTACTTTTTGCAAAAACTAACATTTTGCACAATAAAACCTAAATTTTCACAACATCATCATACCAAAATTCATGTATCTATGGGATTTAAGCAAAACTTTGCTTGAAAGCCCACAAACCCTTGAAAGAATAAAAATCAAAATAAAAATCACATAATTTCAAAACTTTGAAATTCAAAACTTATCCCAAATAGCACTTTTAGTTTCTAAACTTCCAAGGCTTCTTTAAAACTCCTTCCTAGACACCATTTTCATACAAAAACACCATGAATTAGCTTCCTTTTTTTTTCCCAAGAAAAACCCTTGAAAAAGTTTAGGTTTTGGGCTTCACTTCTTGAACTTAAATGGGGTTATTTTTGCAAAGATGGGAAGTTGAAAATTGTTTTGAGGAAACTCATCCATGGCTGCCGTGGGTCTTGGAGAAGAAAGAGAGATTTTTTTGGCAATTTTTTTGCATTAAATGAATGTTTATTCTTTTAGGTGACTCATGGTAACCCATTAGGTTACCAAGTGGAACAATGTGATTAGGCCATCTTTCATGGCTTGGTGGCCCAATAAAATTCAATTGGGTGTCCACTTTGTGGGGCCCAAAAATTTACACTGTAATTTTTCACCACGTAGTATTTTTCTTATACTGCCTAGTAAAATCAGTGCAAAAACATATTCCTAGACTGTGTAAAATATTTTACTTGCCTCTGGTTTATTTTTGGAGGCTAAACATAATATTTCTTATTCATCCATATTCTCTAAACAGTACTACTTCTACACTGCTTCAACTTAAACAGTCTAATTTCTGCACTGCATGACCTTAAACAGTCTAATTTTTATTACTCTAATACTGTACACTTTTTCATGTTATTATATAGTATTTTTCTTTAAACTGTATTTTTTGTCTTACTATAATCCTTAACTTAATGCATTTTTAATGCATTAGAAATTCTCAGGTGTTACAGTACTCATCTCCATACAACATGTCCGCTCGTATAAGCTCCAACTCTTCTAAGTAGTCAAACCCCCACAGAGCAGTAAAAGGCAGACATATTTTGCACTCGCTTTTGGCCTAGAATTAACAGATAGATTGGTCTTGCCGACTAAACATGTAGAAAAAATAGTTGAGAAGGTCTTTTAGGACGTTGTTTTCGCCTAACTCGAAATATCATAAGATAATAAAATTCTACGCCCTTAAAAAAAAAGTCCCATTTCTTTCCTTGGTTAACCTAACACGACAAATAGGGTGTTTGGGAAGTATGGTTAGAACCATGATTATGGTTCAAAATACTATAAGCATGTGAGAAAGCTTTACATTATTTTGTAACTATAACTATGATTCAAACCATGATTAGAAAATGTTTCCAAACGGGTAGAACACAAGGGTCAAATTCTCAAAACTGACTGTTGATTCCTCTTTAAGAATCCTCACCGTTTTGAACAATTTGAAATTTGTGTTTATTAAACGCCTGTTCTTATAGGCCCATAGATTCAAAATAACTTAAAAAACATTTTAAACACGTAAACCAAATAGCACATAATGCAATTTGATTCCTTTTTATGCATTTTCCTTCCTTAGAACCAAGAAAATGTTGATGTTTTACACCAATAAAAGAACAATAAGAGGATTATGCATTTAAGTAGAAATTTCAGAGGTAAAAATGAACGAAATCTTGGCAAAGAAAAAAAGAAGAAGCAAGAACGTCACTCAACTAATCAAGAAAAATTAGGAAATTTAATCATAAAAAATAAGGGAAAAGGAAACCTTGTGTTCATCGGATAAAATAAACCAACCGGTCCTATCCAACTTAATCTATTTTTGACATATAACCTACTTTAATTGGATTTGATTGATAATGACTTGTTAAAAACTTACATGAATTGGATTGGATGCTTATTTTACAGTCAAAACATCCAATCCAAACCAATCCAATCTCTATTTATATTATCTATAACAAATCTATAGATATATGTACTCACATTATTGGTTTAACATGTAAAGTATTTTTTTCCATACACTTACACACACCAAATCAAAACCTCATAATAAACACTAAAAGAACTGAATCCATGGATTATGTTTTCTTTTTATGTTTATCATTTTTTTGCTGTAATAGTTATGTTTATAAATTTATGACTCCATTCTCATTACAAGTGTTGGATACTCAATCAACTTTAAAATTTGTAACTTGGAGTTTATATATATGTTTATTTGGATTTATAGATGTTAATTTTTGCTCTTTTTTTCCCCCAATTGTAGATAAATTATGTTAAAGAGATTATATGCATAGGTCAAACTAGAAAAAAAATAGAAAAAAATATAAAATCCTTGAGCTAAAAACCGATTAGACCAATTCAATCCAAGCTAATCTCAATCGAATTGGATTGCATGATACGCTACAATTTGATTGAATTTGATGGGATTTTTAAAAATTGACAATTTGATTAAATATGATTAAAATAGGTTGAATAAACACCCTTAACCTATGAGCACCTTTTTTCCAGGGCATACAATTCGTCGATTAATGATAGTAGTCCAATGACGTTAAGTTTATTTTGCAGCTGTGGGTTTCATGAAAAATGCTGGAGACTATTTTCATTGAGACAATTGGCTCAATATTCGTTATTCTTTTGGGTCCAAGGTGATACACTTTGTAAGATTTTATCAAAGCTTTGCTAACAAACTCATAAAATTTGTGATGTTGTTATAGGACACACTTTTGAATTATTGATGACCTTCCAAAGATTCGATTTCAACAAGTTTTCATTTACTGACTTCATCTTTTACAAAGACATAGGCCACTATTTATGGGTCCGTGGAATCTATCTGATCTATAAGTATGTATATTAAAAAATAGTGTATTATATGCTATAAAGCATTAAAATTTATAAGGGGTATGGTATCGTGATGAAAATTATTAGTTAAAACTGTTTTTATTGTAACATATAAACGTTTTATAGTGAAAATTTTACATCATTTATAACTAAAATAGTGATTAAAATTACTTTTATCAAACAGCATCTTAATCTACCGACAAAAAAGAAAATTGAGGAAAATCTTCTTTCGGAAAAAAGAGAAGAAAATCACCAAGGAGGGCAATTGGCCTAATCATAAAGTTGGATAGTTTGCAGCAATCAAAACCCCCATGTGGCTGATTAGACTTTGCATAAATTGGGCTTTCATATTCTGTCAATATCACTAACCAGAAATCCTCTCCCATTGTGATGCTAGCGACGGGCTCAAAGAGATTTTCACTTTTTTTTTTTTTTTTTGGTCTTGTAGCAATGTCGTGCACCCTTTGAATCGTTACATCCGGTAAAAATGCTTTTTATGGAAAATCCTATGGTGAGAATAATAAAATTTTCGGGGTGGAGACTAAATATATACCATCGGATCAACATCTGATCGTAAAATACTCGTTTAAAAAAATCAGACGGTAGAAAAGGTTGAAGGACTATCAAAAGAAAATAGACTCAACCACACATGATTTTTCTACATTGATTAGAAAAATTAAAAAAATATGTATATACTGAATCAACCTTTCTTCTTCCTTCCTCCTCCCATCTCCACCATCACCCCTACACCGTCGCATGCCACTCTGCCCTCATCATCATCGTCGTCAGATATCGCCGAAAAACTCAAACATGACTTTCCTTCCCTTCTCCTGCCACTTTCTCTTCTTCCGCTTCTCTTCACCACCAATATAGCTGAGCGACTTGAGAATACCATCATCAAGCCCAGATTTGCAGCATGCTTTGCGAGCCCAGTTCTTCGATTGAACCGCCCTCGACGGGGAGGAGGTATAAGACGGCAGAGTTGAGCTCGACCATCGTCGTCAACCGCTGACGGTTTGCTTGGGCCATGGTGTTGAGCCGCAAGGTTTCGCTAGTGCGAGCCTAGCTCTGCCAGATCGTGCCTTTATTTGGGCTCTGATTTTTATTTTTTCTGTGGTTTTATGGCAAATTGACAGATCGTGCCTTCATCGAAATTAATATTCTATGCCTAATGTAGGAAGTACACAAATTTTTTATCTCCACTGTTTATTTATTTATTTTTTAATCGTGTGATTGTTAAAAAATTTTGATGTTCTCCGCCGTAGACATGCCCGATAGATATTCATTAGAGTTTTCGATATAAATTTAACTAATGAGTAAATAATAAAACCCTACTAGAAGTTTATGCTCTCAAGTCCTATTGTATGTTTAAAGATTTTTTACCTTTTTCACAGAGGATAAAATATATTACAACATAAAAAATAAAAAAATCTACGGGCAGAGTGTTTTTATTAAGGATTGTTAATTTTATGCATTTATTTTAATTTTGATGTGATTTACGGTCAGACATTAAGAATTTTAAACCTTACGCAAAATTTTTATATTTCTTACGCTATTGTCATTCAAAAGTTGTGATATACACGAAATAATGTAATGTTTATATATGTGTACATGGCTTAAATTGCCAAATTTTCCGGTAATTTCTCTAGTCAGTTTGGATTCATATGGAAAAAAGGTCATACAATCATGAACAAATTTTAAAGGACATGAATATGATTTTGATTATTCCTAGAAGCTACAATAGCAATCATGAATAGTGCTTTTCTCCAAATCTGATAGGACACAAGTAATAAAAACTATATGAGAAAAATGGAAAGGAAATTTAGACCTAAGAAATTAAAGATCAAAGAGAAGCTAAAAAGTACTCTACATATCGGGAGAAAAACTTGAAAGATATTTTTTTTTCTTTACTTTTTGTTTTTGAGGGTCTTTACGGCAAAAGATTTTTTTTTTTTTTTCCCTGAAAGGGCAACAGATTTTTTCCGATCCAAAAAAAAAAAAAAAAAAATTTAAGATATTTGAAGGCATAGAAAGGCTATTATTGATTGTCACTTTTATTCTTCATTTTCTAAAGAAAAATTTATCCAGGGCTAGGAATATCACGCGCTGTCTTTTTCATTCATATCATGATTCAAACCATGTAAACATTGTCATAATATTACTTTTTTAATATACAATCTTGCAAGGGATCCAATAACCAAAAGTGTCAAATGTTAGTATTGCTTCATAAAAGTAGAAAAGACTTTTTTTTTGTTGATTACAAAATAGAAAAGACTTGTTCCAATTTGTTAAGTGCTTGGTTGTTTACTTGAACTTCAAATCATATTCTTCTCTCCCATCTTTTCTTTACCAAAATCAGAAAGAAGATGTTGTGTTAGTTCATAAATAAAAGAAGAAATGGAAATCAATAACGTTTGTGGAATATGGAAATAGACTTTTCTAGCGCACTCAAGCCTCAAATCAATACTTTAATAGACATGATTAACAAATAGACTTATTATATTAACCAAATTTAAAGATTGATAAATAGGGGATGTGTGGGAGAGTGATTTGAACTTCAAAACACAAATAATGTAAATTTCTTATATGTTACAGTATAAAAAATATATATAATATAAGGAAAAACTCTTAGATAATACAGTGTGCAGTTTAAACTTTCGAGTTAAAACTCTTCTCCCAAATACCTTAAACTCACGTTAATCGAACTCTCTCTATATCATATCATAATGATAAGATTCCTGTTTTATTAAGTTAATGCCTGTGGTTCCCAAGTAATTATATTAGTTTGGTGGCACTAATCCCATTTAGAAGAAGAATTAACGGGTTCATCAACAAATAACATCATACAAATATGCAAGTGTACATAAAGCATCCATACAGTTCATTTCAATGTTTGTTTATGCTTTTCTAAAATCTTTTAGAGTGCACTTGATAACACAGTTGGAACTAAACTTTAGAATAAATTTATTATAGCATATGCAAACTTTACATTGTAACATACTTTTGTTTTATTACATTGTAGTCCTTAAAACTACATAGTTGTCCGAACTAATTACAATGAATGTCCCACCATAATATACTTGGAACCGATATATGGTGCTATATTTATAACTTATCAATGTCTTATGAAGATGAGAAGTGAAAAACAGTTCAAAATATTTAAGTTTGTAATTTATAAAGCTTTTCATTACTCCATGGCTAGGCTGGCTTCTCTTATAGAGTTGCAATTGGTTGAATTAAATGAGTGCGGGAACTCAAATAGTAATATAGTATTCAAGAAATCGCTGCATGAGGAGATATTTTGTCTAAGAGCAATGCTATATGCCCCGGTAGCCCGCTTCTCTCACACAGGTGGGCCCCACAATGGGACCACCGGATGGGGCCCACCTGTATGAGAGAAGCGGGCTGCAGCCCGAGTGGGACAAAAAAAGTTTTTCTTTGTCTGAATTAACACTTAACAGGTTGGCCTACCTTCTGTAGTTTCTTGGCACGTGCAGAGGAAATAAAGAACAATACTTGGGATGGGAAATCTAGGCTCATCTGTTTCACATATTACTTTCTCTTTTTTTAAAAAAAATAATGGTCCATACATTAAAGATACCAACCTTTTTCAGGAATTTTTATTGATAGGATAGCAAATGAGACTTGGGGTAGGGATTGGTTTTTAAGCGCTTATATTTATATCTATATATATATATATATATGCCCGAGTTTTCAAAAATTTTAAAAATAACCTTTTTTTTGAAAGATTAATTTTCTAGTTTACCATTTATTAAGTTGATGAATTTTCAATAATTAACTAATATTACGCAATCAAATCGTTAAAAAATCAATTATATGTTATAGATAATTATTGATGGACAAAATGCCAATGAATAGTTTACTTTACTTTTATGGGTTGACGGTATTTTTTTTTAATTTTAAAAAAGTTCAGTTATTTTCTTAATTTTTTAAAAATTGACCATTAATTTAAAAAAGTGGCCAAAATAAACCATTTGTCTACTTTTTTCTTTTAAAATAATGTACTTCAAACTTGTAACTTAATAGTAAGATTTTTTTTTTTTTATATCTTGCCCCAAAATTTTCTTAGTTTGTTTTTTTTTAGTTGTTATTTTTTGAAGAAGAGTACATGGAATATTTAGATCGGACCCGTGATATATAGCTAGTATCGGACAAGGGTAGTATTTAATGAATCGGGGACAAATTTATGATCTTTTGACTTCAGTTCCTCTAGGACCCCAATAAGTTCTAATGGTGCTTGCCTATCATTTGCACAGATGGTTCTTTCTTCCTAATGTCTTGGTCCAGTTGACTTTAGCTTATTTCTACAAAAATTTAGCTGTCAAATCAAACTCGCTAAGTTAGATTAACTCTTTGCATGACTAAATACATTCAGTTTACACGATAAATAAATGCATTTTCCTATGGTTTTATGAATATGACCATTTGGTGACTTCCATGTGTTAAAAGATATAGAACCAAATTCAACACCTTTTAGAATATTATTTTATGTAAAAGATTACGATGATCGACCTTCCTGGTAATATTATTGTGGGATTGAAAAGGAGGCCAAAAGCCCCTTATTTCAAAGACAGCCTAAAATTTTACTAAGAAGAAGCAAGAAAATGAGAAAAAAAAACACAAAAATAGAGGTTTTTTTAACCGCACCCCCATGATGAGAGGTATGTGCGGCTGCTCGGAGGGATAGAAGCTACTTGCCCATGCGCCCTTGAAGCTTCATGGCCGCACGAGAGGCACAACGAATGTAAGATCGCATGGCTGCGTGTTTTGGCAAGCAGGGATTTGTGTTTGTGTTTTTAGTGGTTTGTTATCCATTTTTTATAAACCTATACATACATAGATTATGTTCTTTTTCTTGGTGGAGTAAAACTCAGAAAATTAGGGTGAAAGAAAGACTAGAGAAAAATTTTAAAAAGTACAATTTTTTTCTTATAACTTATTCATCATCATAGTGAATTATTCTATAACGGCTGAAAATAAATGTAGTTCTCACATCAAAAGTAAGTCACTATAAATTACGTGTGTTCTTATTTATTTTTTATATTTCATGTGCTCTTATTATTTTTCGTTCGTATATTTTTTTGTTTTCAATAAAATTAGGGGTTCGTATATTTTTTTGTTTTCAATAAAATTAGGGCTTCTACTTCAGAACTTCTCAATTGTAAAATGTTGAGCCTGAGGACATATTTGATGGTCTAAAAATATAAAGATGGACATTGGAGGACGGATATATGCAGGATGTTTAGAAGAATTGTTTAAACTCTTTAAGACTTTAAAGGGTAGTAAGTGTAAATCTCTTACATATTTTAGTATAAAGAATATACTTCAGTTTAAAACTTTAAACAAAAAGACATTCCAAACATCCCAGAGGAAGAAAGAGAATCCTCAAAAAAAAAAATTATAATCAAAAGTGAGCATTGGATTGTTCATTAGAAAAAGAAGAAAAAAAAAGAGCACACCGCCATGGTGCTCAAACATGTTCCTTTCCGGAGTGAAAGGAATTAATCTTGAGTCGAGACTCTTCCATGAGCAATTTCTTCCTTCCTTCTGTCTCTTAATCTTTATAATATCAAATTTTGTGTATAAATAAAGAACACCATTAAGTAGAGAGAACCGCAAGAAAGAGCAAATAGGCAGTCTTGAGACACTTATGTAGAAAACTACACCTTGAAGTTCTCTTTGCAGCCAAAAGCTATAAAAAGCAGTTGCACTCAAGATGGACCATGAAACAGCAAAGGACAGGCTCTGTTTCCTTTTTCATTTTTACCTTTTTTTTTTAAGGAGGAGGAGGAACGGTAAAATTTGAAAAAAGAATAAAAAAAAAATTTAAAATTAAAAAAATGACCCTTTTTTTTAACCAAAAAATACGTTTTTTTAAATAGATAAATTACTTTTAGTTTTTTTCAAAAAAATATAGAAAAAATTGTAATGAAATAAAAAATCTATACAAATAAAAAAAAGAAACCATTTTCATGTTCAAAATGTTTATTTTTTAATGTCAAAAAAAAAAAATTATTAACTCAAAAAAATTTCTCAAAAAGTTAGTTTTAAAATTCCCTGGAAAGGATAAATTCTCCTTCCAACTAGAAATGCAAAGCGTATCATATATTTGTATAATAAAAAGGTTTATTTGGTACCAACAACATATAAAATTAGCTAATAAAGAGCCTATTTTTCTTTAAATAAGGTCTCGAGTTTAAATTTTATGTATAAAAAAATAGGTGTTTGGAGAGCTTCCTCAACCAGGCTCAAATTCAAATTAATCATGTTCACTCTCGTTAAATTCAAATTAATCATGTTCACTCTCGTTAGATTTAAGAGATCCTTTACGTAGATTCATGCCTTTATGTGATAAATCTAGATACCAAATAATTCAAAAAAAAAATTATTTGATAAATAAATTCAAATTAATAATTTAATTTTTATTAGTATAATTTAAATTAAAACTTAAATTAATAATTTTATATTATTATTTAAATTAAAATTTAATTATACATTTAACTTTTAACTTAAATATAACATAAAATTAAAATTTATGTTAAAAAAACAGTAAAATAATTTTTAATTTATCATCAAATCTCATAAAATACAACTTCTTAGTCTTAAAAATATCAAATATAAATCTTAATTTATTTATCTTTTTACTAAAAAAAATAAAAAAAACAAATGAAAAAGATATATATATTTTTTCAACACATGAGAAATTTTAATTTCTATTATAACACAAATATCTAAGTATCAAAAGTCAAAACTTTAAAAATTTAAATTCTTAATACCTAAATAATTTAAATTTTAAAAAAATCAAACACATATCTAAAAAATTCTTAATACTCAAATCTAAATAAAAGTTTAAAAAATCTAAAAAATCTCAACCAAACATGCCTCAGTAAAATTACCAATATCATTATATTTGCTTGTTCATATACTAGAAATAACTACATTATATACTTGACAGGGCGAAAGGATTTCATTTCGAAACCAAAAACCAGCGAATCAAAGCTGGGCTCCGTCAGTATATCATCTGTCCCCCAAAAGAAAAAGAGAGAAAGAAAGGCTGATTCAGGCCACCCCAATAGCAAATCAGCCCAAAAAAAAAAAAAAAAGAAAAGAAAAGAAACGAACACATAAAGTAAAAAAAAGGAAAAAAATATCCATAAAATGACAAACGACATCAATAGTGTGGTTACGTGTCCCTTCGAAGATCAACAACAATCACGCTTACGTTGTCAGTGCTGTGCCTGGCCAGGGCCAGCTTCGTCAAAAGCATCGAAGCGTCGGAGCACGCCTTGTCGGAGATCTCGCCGCTGGGAACTTCGCTCTCCGGCGACGCAGGAGAAGAACCCGATGCGATCTTCGCCTTGCCACGCAGGCACATCCGTGCCACGCCGCACGCAGTCTCATTTGAAACGACATCCCAAAGGCCGTCGCTCGCAAGGATGAGGCATTCGTCGTCCGATATCCGATCCGTGATCGTCACCTCCGGCTCGCAGCTCACGTAGGGTTTCAGGTAGTTGTCGCCTGTTTATGTATAAAATCACGACAATAACAAGTTTTCAGTTAGGCCTGCTGGCGCTACAGTGCAACAAGGGCGAAAGAGTGTAGAGATGACCTTTTTTTAATTATTTTTTAAATTTTACCTATGGCTCTTGACATGGCAAGGACTCCGAGAACTCGTGGGCCGTCCCAGTAGATGACCCGCCCGCCCGCCACCTGAATCCGATTCAGTTCGTCAGGTCGATCAGGCTACGAAACCAACAGAATCTTATCAGCGAAAATCCTCTCTTTGATGGAAAAAAAAAAAAAAGGGTAAAATGCCATAACGATGAGTAGATCAGAGATCTGGAAGAATCATCTCTTCTTAACCAGCAGATCCAACGGGTGTTGGTGAAAAGTGCGTCGCAACACACTGGACTCACAATCACGCAGCAATGTCCCATTTTACGCCGTTTGTTTACCGAGAAAATAAAAGAAAATCCAAAAGCCGGCATTTTTAGATGAAAGGCTAGGTTTTTTTTTTTTAATAATCAGGATTTCGGTCAACCAACTTTCAATTAGTTCAGAAAGTTCCAGATCCTCCTAGGATTCTAGTCCTTTTTGTCCCGCTCTTTTTACAGTAGATTTAACTGATTAAGTTCTAATGGCGGAGAGAGGAGAAATTGAAAAACTAACCTTGTGATCGGAAGAAAGAGGAACAGGCTTGCCATTGCGACAAAGCACGGCTCTGGAATCGCCGCAGTTGGCGACGATGATCTTGTCTGGCGTGACGATCGCGACGACCGCCGTTGATCCCACGGCGTCGCACTCCGGCGTCTGGAGCTCGCACCTGCAGTTCGCTCCCAAACCGCCGTCGCTCCGTGCGATCACCTCCTCGTCCATGCGCGAGAAGCTCCGCTCCATCGCGCTCTTCCACTCCGTCGAGGCCTCGTCGCTATCAAGCTCTTCCTTCACCATCTCATGCAAACGCTCTCGGCACTTCGTCGCCACCTGAAAATCAAGAATTCCAGAAACCGATCATTTCAAAATCCGATGAAAGAAGAAGCCTCTTCTTTTGATTCGAAAACGGAAAAGAGAAGAATCGCACATGAGAGCAACCGTGGCCGTCGTAAACGCCATAGTAATGCAACTCGGAGGCCATGTCGTTGTAGCGGCGGTGAAATGAGGGGACAATCGCCAAAGCGTCTTCCATGTCTCTTCGCCTTCCGCAGACGGACGCGAAACCGAACTTCGGAAGCTGGCTAAAATTATCTGGATCGGCCTGTGACGAAGATTGACGCAACAATGAGACCGAAACCGGAGAGACGGAGGCCAGTTCCGTCGCGGATTTCACAAACTCGGCTTTGGCAGAAGGTTTCTCCTCTTCCGAACCGCAATTCTCCATCGCGTTCTCGCAGTCAAGAACCTTCCCTTTCGGACGCTTCTGCGCTCTCTCCTTCGTGTCCATCGGAGGCACCACGCCGGCGACGAACTTGAACCTCCTGATCTCCATCCGCCGGCGCCTGGCCGCTCGGGAGCTCGACTCGCCCGGCGTCGACGCCTCGCCGTCGCTCACAAGTCCACAGCAAATCTCCGCCATTACCAAAAAACCCTCCGGTACCACAACAACGATCAAATTCCTGAAAAGTCAGGAATCAAACTCACAAACACCTCTGTTTCTCACCTACTAGTCCATCTTTGTGAGACTCTGTTGAAACAGCGGAATGGACAATCAAAACGGAAAACGATTCTTCTGCGTTTAAAAATTTTTTCTTCCGACGAGAAGGTGATGAAGGAAAACGCTCGCGCGCTCATGGGGTAAGTGTTTTAAAGGACTCTCATACACTGTCGCTCTCTCTCTCTTTAGCTTAATCGCCACGGGCAGCTACCCGTTCCCGTCACGGGCAGATGAGCAGGTACTATAGTGCCTGACCAAGTGCACTGCTGCCGTAATGAACTCATCACCGCCGTTGATGTCATCCCTTTTCCATCCAGATCAAACACGTGGATCTCAGTATTCGGGTTGGGGACATGCGTGGCCCAATCGGATTTCAACAACGAGAAAAGAGGTAGCTTCCTTTCCAGACACGCATGTGGTCCTCCTGGGCGTCGATTCGAGTTTAAATTTAGCTATTTTTGAGAAAAAGAAAAAAAGAAAGGAAAAAAGAAATTTTCTTGTAAGATTGTTAGAATTATTTTTAAAGTTTAAAATATTATAATATTTAAAATTTTTAATAATTTTATATTTGATAAAAATAATTTTATACTATTTAATAATTATAGTAAATTTTTAAAATCGGTTTGGCCACGTGTTTTGACCTCGTGTGCAGACTGAGGCACGATTTGGAGGAAAAAGCAGATATTATTGTGGGAAAAAAATTCCAACTTTATTCCTTCTGGACGTTGTGGTCCAATGACATGCTACAACGTACCAGTTTTGCGATATTGACGTGTGGGCCCAAGTGTCTGCGTCGTTGACGCCTATAGAATATCTAACGAGCGGTTTAGCTTCACATCGTTAACACGTTTTAACTTTTAAGCTTGTACGTAATATTACGTGGATTTAGGTTAATTTATTCTACTGTTATACTAAATTTGATTATAAAAATAATTAATTATTGCACAATGAATTTTGCATTCAAAGTTCGTTTTCTCAAAGATCTAAGCCGAAAAAACTCGTATGTAAGCTTAAAAGTTTTTCATGATTGAATATTCATTACGGATATAAATTTTTGTTAATGATTTCAACAATATAGTAAAACGATAGTAAATTTAGGGTAGGGCATAAAAATGTATTGTACCAGCAAAATTTTATTTTCAGTTTTCAAATCTATATTAGGTCATTTTTTTGTATATATTTGTGTTGATATTTATAAGCTTTCGACTGTTTCATTGCTTTTTAATTTATTTTCTTCTATAAGGTTTTCTCTTTCCTGCGCCGCCTGGAAGGGCCGGCGTTTAGTGCTGCTTCTAATGGTTCATCGGACTTCCAACTATGGTTATTTGATCTCGGATCGCATGACGAGCTTGTTAAATAACGGCTGTGGTGCATGCAGGATGAGGAGGGCCTTCCGTGTTGGATGGGAGCAGGTCGTCTCTCTTTTGACCGTGATTTGCAAGTTCATGGGTGCTCCAACAAATTTTTTTGAGTGTTTGAAAGACGGTAGAAATCGATTGTAAAATTTTTTTTTATTGTAATATATAAAAATTTTATATTGTAATTTTTTATTTATTTATGTTATTTATAATTAAATATATGGTAAAAATTAAGCAACAAGAACCACTTTTAAACTTTTTTTATGTCTCAGAATTATACAATTTTCCTTAAAAAAGATTTATGTACTTTTTTGTTTTATCGTCATTTAAACAAATTTAACAGTTAGACTCGCGATATGTAATGCATATCATGAAAACTTTTGAAGAAAAGAATAAGAGAAATAAAGTTGTTTATCCATGAAATGACCAAAAAGGAAAAAAAAATAAGGTAAATAAAGATGTTGTTATCTAATATTTTATCCTTCGAACATGTTTCAATTGTTTGTCTAAGTAAGTTTTAAGCTCAGTTATCATTAAAAATAATATAAAACTTTAAAAAATTACGATAAAAAATAAAAAAAATTAATATAATATAAAACCATCCTACTGTATTCTTAAATTTAAAAAATGTTGGACTCAAAACGTCTCGCGCTGATACAAAACTTAAAACCAAAATTGTGTGTTGATATTTTCTTTTTCTTTTTCGCTGATGATGGACGTAGGTGATGAATGATGTCAACAAAGTTAAAAACAGGGATCGTTGCAATTGTCGAGAACAAGATACCTGCCCCAGTACACGTGTCACTAATAAATAGGACAACGTGTTGAGCGACATAAAGGAGGTACGGTGTGGTGGGGACCACAAGTGAATAACTGAAAGCCGTCTGCAGCCCTCCACGTGTTAAATCCGGCTGGCAAGCAATTCGTACTAGAAACTGGAGCGAGATATTAGACAGCAGGCAAAGTAATGCCACGCGACCCCCCTTTCTTAACCATGGTCACGACTCACGATCTTTTACTTTATTTTTAATTTTTTTGTTCTTTTTTCATGGCTTTTCCAAGTCTGGTTAGGTTAATGCCACTGTTCTTCCCTGTAGTTCTTGGGCAAACCCAGAGGGCAAAATCCACCCTCCCCCCACCATTTACTTTTTCCCGGAAACTGACACGCCGAGATTTAGGCCTTCGCAGTTCTTGAGGCTTTAATGTCGGACACGTGGCGACGAGAGTGCTGGGTGGCACGGAGGTAGCTCTGAAGGGACGGGTAAGGGGTGGGGTACGTGGCCGAAAGCGGAGGACACGTTGTGAGAGAGGCAGAGATTACGAGAGAGAGAGAGAGAGGGTTTTGTTTGGATGGGTGGAAAATTTTGGGATAGAGGAGGGAAAAAGGTGAGAGGAGAGGCACGCGTGCGCATGAAAGGGGGGCGTGTAGTTTTCAGAGCTCCGTCCGATTAACATATGGCGCCTCTCTCTCTGTTACGTTAATGAACATTGTAGTGCATGCACAGGAACACTATGTATTTCTGCAGGAAATCACACAAAAAAAAGTGGAGAGATGAGTGCAGCTTTTGAATTTGATGATTATCGACCATTTCGAGGCTCTTTTTAGGGGAAAAAAAGAATTCTGTGATTTTGTGATATCAAACATCAGTAACCTTAGTGCTGGTAATGCTGCATCCAGATTTTGATACATCTATGCTATTATTTATATAGATACAAGCAATTATGATATCAACAATCATACATAGTCTCAAAGTGTCAAAGTTTTAAAGAACCTATATGAATTACGAACTAACAGGAGGTATTTCGACTTTATTTGACAACGTCAGTCTAACTTTAGACTTTGTTTCACAGCATTGCTGTAACTATATACTTCCAACCATAGGCGGAGGCGTTTAAACTTCCAACCAAAGATAGAGGCATAGTAACGACGGGGTTTGAGCCCCTCAACTTTTTCGTTCCATGTATTATAAATGTATATAAAGAAGCATACGTAACATGTTACAAACTGCACAAATGCCTTCTTAAAAAGTTAAATATACAATATGTTGGTTGTTTTTTTTAATTTTTGCCCTTTCTGATAAAATTTTTTATCTCCGTTATTTGTTTCAATATTTACAATATAAAACTCTTATACGTTATAGTATAAAGTAAAAATAGGCTACAATATAAAATTTTTTATATTCTATAATAAATTTCTTTAAAAAGGTGTTTGGTGTGGTCCAGATCATTTTTTCTATTATAAATAATATAAAGCTCTCACATTCTACAGTAACAATATAAAAAATTATTATAATGTAAAAATATCATATGTTAAATAAAAATAGTTTTAATTATCTTATTAAATATTTTATAAATTTTTAACTCTAACCAGGTTGTTAAATACGTTATTACTTTTTGCTTGGTCTTGCCTTACTGTCATCAGCTTTAAACTTTTATTGGATTTGGGAGACTTTTCATTCTATAAAAAGTCTGTATCATCAAGTAAGGATTGATTAGGATGAATAAAAGTGGCCTGTATTAATTAACTTTTACATAATTCACGAATTGCGAGTTTTCAATTTCGATCCTTGTAAAGGTAAATTTGGTAACTATCGCCGTACGAAACATATAAAATTGTGAGACTAATCGACTAGGCAGATGTCAGGAAACAAGAGATTCGTTGTGCCTAACTCAGCACATTGTTTAACGTGTGTTAATGATTAAACTGATGCGGCGTCGGATTGCACTAAAAAATTGGTTAAATTAATTTAATTTGACAAAAATTTCATGTCGTCACGCACTATTGTAGAGGCGTTTATATTGACAAAAGAAATGTTCATTTGTATACTTTTTTCAACGTGAAAGAATTTTCTATTGACCGGCGTTTTATCAAATATATGTTCTTAAGTACGATAAACATGATAAACATTTTTCTTCCAAGGAATGATGAAAAACATATTTGAAAATTAATAATATATTTTTTTTATTGAAGTTTCTGTTGATTTTTTTTATTTGGCTATATGATCTGTTTGGCGGCTTGTGCACGTACATGTGGCGTGTAGTATTTGTGCATGGTGGTGTTCAGTCACAATCAAGTAGACCTAAAATTAGGGGATATGATTTGGTTTTGGTTTTTAAACATGAGATTAATTGAGAATTAAGTTGAAACTTAAATATTGTAACGTGTAAGAGTTTTATATTATAAATATTTTTACTTTATATTGTATACAAAGACAAAACTATACACGGACCCCACTAAACTTTCTTCTTTCTTGTCAATATTTTATGTAAAACTTTATAAAAATTATATTTTGCATCTCTAAAATTATATTTCATCTCTTAAAATTATATTTCATTTTTTTTAAAGTTTTATATCTCTTTTATTTAATTTTTTTGATAATATTAATATATGATCCGCCTTTAAATAAGTTTTTTTGCTTTACCTCTGACTGTATATAGAAACTTTAGATTGTCAACCGTGGATTCTCGAAACAATATTCTAATATAGAAGAACTGGTCCAAACATGATCAGATAATGATAATATTGTTGGTTTTGAATAACCACTATTGAATTTCTTTTCATTATATGATGTGATTTATAACTTCCCGTTGCTCAATGCATTCGTTGGAGTGTTCGGTTGCGTTTGACAAATTTGGCCATTGGACAAAAAATAATGTAGACCAAACTGTGAAGGGGACAAATGGAGGAATTTTGGAGCAAGCCACGAGTAATTTTGCCAGAGGGATCTTATGGTCAATTTAGCTTAGGTGTCCTTAAAAAGAAGTAAAGGGACAAATGGAGGAATTTTGGAGCAAGCCACGAGTAATTTTGCCAGAGGGATCTTATGGTCAATTTAGCTTAGGTGTCCTTAAAAAGAAGTAAAGGGACAAATGGAGGAATTTTGGAGCAAGCCACGAGTAATTTTGCCAGAGGGATCTTATGGTCAATTTAGCTTAGGTGTCCTTAAAAAGAAGTAAAG